>CM076581.1:182371549-182508212 GCA_034641835.2 Pinus albicaulis | reverse complement strand
AAAAATTCTTGGATGATACAAATTAAAAAACCTCCTTTCTATATATAGGAGTCCATGGGGTCACAATATAATCCTAGCTGACCTAATAATAATAATAGAAGGGCACAATAATAACAATAGTGGGCTTTTATGGGGCACAATAATAACAATATAGGGACTACAAGGGTACAACAATAACAAATGGGGCCAACACTTACAAAAATAAGGGCATACAATAATATTATAGGGACCTAACATGCCCCTCTCCTTCAAAAAAATATTTTCCTCAACACTTGATTACTCATGGATGCTTATATATAAAATTCTCATCCTCCCATGTGTAATATTCGGTGGGTAAGTTCTTCCACTTTCTGAGATACTATGAAATTGATTGATTTCGTTGTTGTCGAGTTCTTGTTTCCATGAATGATTCAGGTTCCAATATGATTTTTCCTTCCTTGTTAAGTTTTGGCAATATTATTTTAAATGGGAGTTTTTCACCTTTAACCTTCTTTAAGCATGAAACATGGAAAACTGGGTACACTCGGGAAGATGCAGGAAGTTTCAATTTGTATTCCATAGTACCAATCTTTTGCAACACCTTGTAAGGACCATAGTAATTTGGCGATAATTTATTATCCTTCTTATATTTCTTGAGGAAAATTAGTTTATATAGTTGTAGTTGTAAAAATACGTAGTCACCTACATCAAAACTTCTTTCGCCGCGGTGTTGATTTTCTTGTTGTTTCATTCGATTCTGCACCAAATTTAGGTTATCCTTTAAGAGTTGGAGAAATTTTTGTTAATTCTTGATGTGATATTCCACTGCTTGATCATATATATTATATTTCATGTCATCCTTCAAAGCTGATCTGCAATTTTTATGGAATTTTCAATTCGATAGATAACTAGCCTGTAAGTGCGAAATGGGTCTGTGCACAAAAATAAAATGGTGGATCTAACTACGCAGATGTGAGAGAGGTTATCTGTGTGATGGCAGATTTTTCAAAAGGGAGTAGCCAGGTGTTTCCATGAGGAAGGTGCACTGGCTCCCCTCAGATCCATGTTAAACGAAGAGGAGGCCATGAAAACAACAACGCAGATGTTCACACAACAGACAAAGTATGACAGATAGAGAAACATATTTTTGGTCAAAATGAAAAAAAAAAACTTTATTAGATCACCCTCCTTTTTTATTAGCAAAAGCACTCTTATTACATAGGATGCTAAATTAAAAACCACCGCAGAAATCGAATGCGCCTAGGTAGGTATACTTGTTCTGTGCCTTTGACCTACGCATTAGGGATGCAGGCCTTCCCCTATGCCAACGTAATTAAGTGATAGCAGTTTTGCCATAAAATTAGAGAGTGCACCCTCTCCCAGGTGGTCCAATTCCTCCCTGTTTATATTTGGAAGAATCCCGGCTTCCATGTGAAGATGAGCATACAAACGGTGCACCACTTTGGTGGTCATCCACTTTTCCTAATATAGAGTTTGTCCTTGGCGTGCCACAAGGTGGGAGGTGTAGCTTTGGTGTCTGGTAGAATGAGTCCTGGTGTCCAATAATGTGTCTTTTGACAAGGGGAGTTGGAAGTCTGGGATGTTGTCCACCGGATGAGTAGTAGTGACTAGTTCTTCCAAGAGGGGAGGCTCAAACAACTTGAGAGGATTGACATTAATGACATTGTCTATTCTGAGCTGAGGCAGAAGGTCCAATCGATAGGTATTCTCCCCAATTTGTTCTAAAAGGGTATAAGGGCCATATGGGATTGAAAGAATTTTATGATGCTATCCTTTGAAGTCTTTCTTATCCAAATGTAACCATAATCTGTCTCCTGGATGAAAGGTCTTGGAAATTTTTTTTTGTCATGCCTTTGTTTGGCACGATCTTGGGCTGCTTTGAGTTCTGCTATTATGGAAATGTTTTGATGTGAAATTTGGTGAATAAATTGGTGTGATGAGTCTTGCTATTTTTGTTGGTGCATGGTACCTTGGGGATCCAAAGTGAGGGGAAGCTCAGCTGGGGCTGCTAGTTGTAAGCCTAAACATACATCAAAATGAGAGAACCTAGTAGAATAATGTGTGGCCTTGTTGTGGCTATGCTGCAGAATGTGTAAATAGTTGTCCCACTATTTACTGCGCCCAAAATGAGTACATAGAGCATGGACCAATACTCGGTTGGCCATCCCCATTTGGCCATCCGTTTGAGGGTGGAAGGTGGTAGAGAATTTTAGTTGATGCCCAAGTAGTGTCCATATGGTCTTCCAGAAGGTGCTCAGGAAGCGTGAGTCTCGATCTGAGATGATTTTTCTTGCTAGGCCAAAATGTGGCTAGACATGTTGGAAATATAATTCTTCTATTTGAACTGTTGTAGTTGTATTTGTGTAGGGAATAAAAAGGGCCATTTTTCTAAAACGACAGAATACTACCCAAATTGCATCATGTTTCTTTTGGGTGGTGGGTAGTCCACTTAAGAATTCCAAAGAGACTGATTCCCATGGCCGCGAAGGGAGAGGAAGAGACTGATATAAGCCATGCTTTCTATTGGATGGTTTTGCTTGAGAACACAAGGCACAAGCTCTCATGAATTTCGCAACTTGAGGTTGCATATAAGGCCAATAGAAATGGTGTTGGAGGTGCTGGAGTGTCTTTGTGGTACCAAATTTGCCACCATAGGTTTATGCATGAGCTTCTCGAATGAGCAAGAGGTGATCGTCTGACTGTGGGACACAAAGTAGATTGAATTTGTAGAGCCACCCATCCCGGATGGTGTAGTCCAAGAAGGGAGTCTAATTGATAACTGTGGGACTATGTAAGACAACCCAAGCCTCTTGAAACTTCGGATCAGTAGCATACTGTGATTTCTATTAATCATAATTAGCACAACGCACTTCTAGAATTGGGAGGATTGGCATGGGTGGCCTGCTAAGTAAATTTTCCATTTTGTTAGAAGTACCCTTCTTATATTTGATGACCAAATGAAGTTGTTGAACGTAGGAGGCCCATTTATGATGCCTTTGTTCATGAAGCTTGTACTGTGAGTTGATGAAAATTAATGGATGATGGTCTTTGTAGATAATAGTCTCTTTGCCCAATAAATAGTGGCACCATTGCTTGAGTGCTTGGACCAAGCTTTAAAATTATTTGTCATATGTACCATAATTTTTCTTGGCCTCAGAAGGATCTTCTGAGTGATAAGCAATGGGGTTTCCTCCCTATTTAAGTATGGCACCAATAGCATAATGTGAGGCATCTGACTCAACCTAAAATGGTTGAGAGAGGTCGGGCAGACGCAACACTCGAGATGAGCATAGTGCCTCTTTGAGATGAAAAAAGTGGCTGGTAGCCTCGTTAGTCCAAATAATTGTAGATTGACTATTAGAGAGCTGATGCAAATGACAATAAATCTGAGAAAAATAAAGAATAAAGTTATGGTAAAAATTAATAATACCTAGGAAACTTTTGAGCTCGCTGGCCGAAGAATGTTGTGGCCATTTCTTTGAGGTTTGGATGCAAGACAGATATGGTTGAATACCTTTTTAGTTGACCACAAAGCCAAATTAAGGAATTGAATGCTAGAAAAAATAGGACTTCTTCTCCTTGACTTGTTACTTGTGCTCTATGAGGATTTGGAGAACTTGAAGGACATGCTGCATGTGGGAGTCCCATGTCTTACTAAAGATGATAATTTCATCTAATTAAATGATAATAATGCGACCCAAATGTCCTCTGAAAATATCATTGATGAGTCACATGAATGTGGATGGTGCATTATTCAAACCGAATGGCATGACTTTCCATTCATAAAGACCAAATTTGGTCTTGAAAGCTGTCTTCCACATTTCATCAGGGTTCATTCGAACCTGATCATATCATGATTTCAAATATAATTTAGTGAACCAATTAGCTCCTTGGAGCGTGTCAAGTAACCCGTCAATCCGGGGTAGGGGGTAACAGTTCTTTACTATGGCTTTCTTAAGGGCTCGGTAATCAGTGACAAGGAACATTTTTGAGGTTTCTCATTTTGGGATTACAAAGGAAATAGAAACACAGAGAGAAGAGGATGGTTGAATGTGGCTGGAGTTAATGAGGTATGTTAATTTCTTGTCCATTTCCTCTGATTCTCTTGGGGCCAACCTGTAACTTGGTGCATTAGGTAGAGCGGAGCCTGGAATGAGTTGAATAGAATTTTCGATATGGTGAGATGGGGGAAGGCTCATAGGAGGTTGGAAAACATCAAAAAATTCGTGAAGGATATGAGTCATTGGTTCGGGAACTAGATGTGTATATTTTTTGGTGGCATGGGGCACACCAAACATAGAGAGACACATTGATTCAAATGGACATGAGGGATTTGATCTATGGTATAAATAGGTTTGGGTTGTGCTTCTGTGAGGATATAAGTATGCCCATCTTTGGTAACTTTATACTGGTAGGCTTTAGCCATATAAATAGCATCTCTTTGGGATTGGTAGGGGATGCCTAGAAGTAAGTCAGAACAGTCTGATGGTGAGACGTCATAAAGGACAGTGTCTTTAAATGGACCTATGGAAAAGGTGATTAGGAAAAATTGGGAAACCAATAGACGAGGACAATCCTTTTTAACCCATCCAAGATGGTAGGGTTTTGGGTGTGGAGTAGTGGCCAGATGAAGGCGGTTAACTAACTCTTGAGACACCAAATATTTCTGGACAGCATTGTCCATGATCAGTAAAGCCAATGAGTTTTTTATTTGGTAGTTGTGTGTGAAGAGGTTTGATGAGTTTGGCTCTTCAGTGGTCATTAAGATCAAAGAAGGATCTAGGGAGGTGGGGTTTTCAAGGGAAACATCTTCATTGTCATCGACCGATTGGGAAGTAGTAGAATCCGTGAGTAAGGTTTTATTGGTTTTCATATATTTGAGAACTAGACAATCATAATTACTTTGGGAAGTAGTCTTCTGGAAGGAACACTAGGGTGTGTTGGTATTGGGATTTAGAGAAAGAAGATGTATGAAGTGGGGCAAAGGGGTGGAGGTGGGGCGGGAATGAGGAGGAAGACCCCTAGGAGCGAGCTTCCATTCAATGGCTAGAGCTCTTTGAAATTTTTTGTCTAAAGTCTAATTTTCAAACAATTATACCTCTCTACGGAGTTGAACCAATAAGCCAGCCATAAAATTGAGTATTAATACTTCTTCTGGATCTGGAATGTGGAGAAATAGGCACAAATTGGAGAAGTAGTCGATGTAGGATTGCACTCCTTATGTAGGGAGTCGGCAGAGTTGGTGCCATCGGATCCACAAAGATTGTACATACCCTGGTGGGTAAAAACAGTTTCTCAATGATTCACAAAGTTGAGCCCAACTTTGGATTGGGGGAGAGGCAGAGGACCTTGGGCATTCTCCAAGCTTGACCAAGAATGTGGTATTTTCTTGCTTTGTATCCCACCATGTGTCCATTTCTCAAGATCTTTGATTTCGTATCCTTGAGATTGACACCCCTCATGAAGACCTTGAAAAGATAAATGTTGTCTTTGGCATTCAAAATCAAATCAGGGCCCACCAGCTTGAAAATGAGTTGCTTACCTTGGACCCCAATAATTTCTTTTCTATTGAAGATTATTTTTCCAAATTCAAGACCCTTAGACTTCTTTTAGATGGTTTTAAGGTCAAAAAGTAATATGGTAGCCTCATCTATTGAATTATTGGTAATCTTGGCCCTGCATACTCTATATTTGTTTCCACCTTCCATTCCACTAGAGAAGCCATCATTTCTTTAGGAACCACCTACAAGAACCCCTCTTTTGATGCCTTTTGAAATTCTGTGATAAGAGAACAAGGAAAACTCTTACACCTTGGTCTTATCACTTCTCGAAATTCTTCTAAGAAAGCCTTAGCAGCCCAAGAACCATCATATCAAAAGTATCCCAAGAAGCAGTATCCTAAAAAGTATGGTCCAAAACCAAACAAGGGTCCTAAGCAATTTTAGGCGCAAACTGAAAAAGTAACTCAACAAAATTATAAGGAAAATAAAAACAAAGGGCAGAAGACAGATAGACATTGAAAATTTTGTAATTGTGATGGCCATATAGACTCGAAATGTTTTAAGAAGATGGAAGCCTTAGAAGAAGCAATGAATAAGAAAAACATCAATTTGGAGCACTCTTCACCCTCATCTTCAAGAATGACACTGTATACTTGTGGTTTTCAAGCTTCAAGATCTAGTTACGCATTAAATGTATCTTCCTCTTCTCATTCTCATGAGTGGATCATTGATTCTGGAGCTTCTTACCACATGGAAAAAAATATAGCCACATTTTCTTCTTTAAATGATTGTAACACCAAACATATTTATGTTGGTGGCGATAGATCTCTTAGTGTTGTAGGATATAGAACCATTCATCTAGATAATGGTTAGTTTAATGATGTACTATGTGTTCCTACCTTATCATGCAACCTTCTCTCTCTTTATCAAATAACTCATTTAGGCAAAGGGAAAATATCAGAATTCTCACCTCATGATGTTGTAATCAAGCACCTCGAATATCCTATACATATTTTAGCTACTGGCATTGATGATGATTCCACAAGGTTGTATAAGTTTGACAACTTTGTGTCATCATCTCTTCCCTCAATTTGTTTTGCTCATAACGATGAAGTGAGAAAACTTTGGCATCAACGATTTGGCCACTTAAGCTATCACTCTCTTCAAACTCTATGTAAGGGAAATATGGTGACGAGTCTTCCTATGGTATCTTGCCGTGATGGTGTTTTCTCCGGATGTGTACTTAGAAAACATCATTGAGATAGTTTTGACAAACGTGCCTCTTGGCATGCTTCAGTCCCTTTGTAGCTTGTGCACAGTGATTTATGTGTTCCACTCCCTGATGTTTCTTTCTCTGGTTGCAAGTACTTCTTAAGTTTCATTGATGATTTTTCTAGACGCACTTGGGTATACTTATTAAAACTCAAGAGTGAAGTTTTTAACATGTTCTTGGCCTTTAAGGCCTTTGCTGAGAAACAATATGGACATCCAATTCTTAAGATAGGATTAGACAATGGAGGAGAATATGTTAACAAAAAATTTATCAACTTATGCTTTAAGCATGGCATTCAATTGCAACATACCATTCCTTATGCTCCACAACAAAATGGTGCAGCTGAAAGGAAGAATCACACCTTAAAAGAAATGGCTAATTGTATGCTTCAATATAAAGGACTCAGTCTCAATTTTTGCGCAGAAGCAATTAACTGTGCAAACTACGTAGTAAATTGCACTCCTACTAAGGCTTTAAAGAATATAACTCTGGAAGAAGCTTGGAGCTCAATAAAAACCAAATGTAATTCATTTTCATGTTTCTGGAAGTGATGCTTGGGCCCATATTCTAGATGCGAAACATAAATCCTTAGAAACTAACAGTGAAAAAGGATTTTTTGTTGGATATTCTGAAGATGTCAAAGGATATATACTTCTTCAACCACAATACAAAAATATAATCATTAGAAGAGATGTAAAATTTGATGAAAAAGTATCAGACTGCGAGCCTAGTTCAGTGGGTGTGCCACCTTTGGCCTGTGAGCCTGATTCCGTATATGTGCCACCTCTCTCTCTCTCTTCTATTTTTAATAGCATTTCTTCTAGTTCAGATGATGACAGCGAGGATGAAAATCCTCCTCCATCTCTCTAAATTATTCCTTTTACTCCATAGCTTCCAGGATAGGTCCACTCTACTCGAGATGTAGCAAGTTCTCTTGCAGGTGACCTTGTCGATCGACGACGTACACTTTCTCAGTTTGAAAGATCCTCTTCCTTATTGGCTCAAGTTCCAGAAAATCCTGATCCAGAAACCTTTGAAGAAGCCTTTAGTCATCTTGATTGGGATGAAGCTATGAATGAAGAATATCATTCCTTATTGTCAAATGATACTTGGGATCTTGTTCCTCTTCCAAAAGGAATAAAACCTACTAGATGCAGATGGGTTTACAAAAAAAATTTGGACTAGATGGAAAAGTGGATAGACATAAAGCTCGTCTTGTCGCTAAAGGATTCTCACAAGTTGAAGGCATTCACTATACTGAAACTTTCTCCCCTATTTCCAAAATTAATTCTATTTGCCTTTTTTTTTCCCTTGCTGCCTCTTTTAAATGGGAAGTCCATGAGATGGATGTTAAATCCACCTTCTTACATGGAGATTTTCATGAAGAAATATACATGGAACAACACCCTAGCTTTATCTATAACAACTCTAGCCTTGTTTGTTGCCTTAGGAAGTCTCTCTATGGTCTTAAGCAAGATCCTTGGGCTTGGTATGCCAAAAGGGATAGATTTCTATTTGATAATGACTTTTCTAGGTGTCATTCTGACAAGACTGTCTACACCAAGAAAGTGGGTAAGTCCTTCACCATCCTTGTTCCTTATGTTAATGATCGTATCCTTACTTGTAGTGAACCAAACCATATAACCCATGTGAATTCTAGCCTCAAAAGGAAGTTTAAATGATAGACTTAGGACACTTGCATTATTTCCTTCATCTACAAGTCTTACAATCCAAAGAAGGCATTACCCTCTCTCAATCCAAGTGTTGCTGTGATCTTCTACACCACTTTCACATGGAATACTATAAGCCCGCCCCTTCTCCCTTCCATTATGGAGTCAAGCTTTCAGTCACTTGTACTACCCCTGAAGTTGATGCTACCTTATACCGTCAACTTGTTGGTGAAGTTCTGTATCTAACCCATACTTGTCCTTGCGTTTCCTTTGTCGTTGCTCTTGTTGCTCCGTATATGCACCAACCTCATGAAAGTCAGTAGAAAGTAGCTAAAAGAATAATTTTATATATTCAAGGTACACTTTAGTTCAGGATTCATTATAGTGCAAGAGAATATCCATTGTTTATTGGTTTCATTGATTCTGATTGGGTTGGTTACCCTGATGAAAAAAAATCTACTGCAGGATATGTATTCAGTCTTGGTTTAGGACCTATTACTTGGTCTTGTAAGAAAAGAAAGTTCCATTTCTCTTTCTTCAGCAGAAGCATAGTATCGTGGTGCAATGGAAGCCAACAAGGAAGCCATGTTTCTTTGTTAGATCCTGTCTGAATTTTGTCTTCATCAACAGCATCCAACTACACTTTGGTGTGATAATCAGAGTGCCATTCAACTATGTAAAGATCTAGTTCATCATTAGCATATGAAGCACATTTAACTCCACATACACTTCATAAGAAAGCTCATTCATGATCGTGTCCTTTAAGTGCAGTATTTTCCAACCAATGATAAAGTAGCCGATATCTTTACAAAGGCTCTCACATAAGTGAAGTTTACCAAACTTCGATCCATGCTTTAAGTTCAAGAAAGTTATCATTAAGGGGGGATATGGTTTAATGCCTCCTTCCTTCTCCTATTGTGTCACGTTTTTAAATTCTTCAATCCTATCCCAATTTTTTCTTAAGGGGGGATGTTAGGATATTTCGACCCATAGGAAATAGGCTCCTTTTGTGTCACCTTTGTAAATCCTTCAATCCTATCCCAATTTTTTCTTAAGGGGGGATATTAGGATATTCCGACACATAGAAAATTGTTAAGAATAACTTAGTCTAGTGTAGATTTAGGTAAAGTGTGTTTCTTTACTATGTACATTTGTAACTTATAATCTGAAGGTCACGATTTGTAGTGATTTGACGATTATCTCTTCCCTTGGTATTAACGACACTTGATCCATGGCTTAGCACCCTATTGGTCAATGATCTCTATCTAAAGAGCATGGAGGGTCATTTGTTCGGGAACCATTTATGAGAGAAACATATGTAACCTTTCTTTTTATATTAATAAATTTCCTGAAGTGGCCGCATTGGCTCAAGTCGTGGAATGTTTCCCTCTTCAAGGGTTTTAACCATGTGATAATACTAGTGTACTGATTTGTGATTTGTTTATGAGCGGCGACCTTTGGTTTTTTATCTAAAGAACTTACCCTATAAATTCCTACAAATATTTTCACTGCCGAAGTATTATATGCAATAAGGGTGAGGATGCGATATGGTTTCAAAATTGAAACCTAAAGGGTTTCAAGTCCAGTGTACAAAGGCTCTATGCGATGTTTTATGAAGAATTGGGCTTTCATGGCAGAAGGACGTTTTGGTGGTTACCCATCCGCTTCAGCATTGATTTTGCATTTAATTTCCAAGCTCCGCCATTTTGTATTAAGGAGGATATTTTCATATGTATCAACATGTATGTAGAAACACCTGCTGAAGAAAAAGAATGAACTAGAAAATTCTCTCCGGTTTTTGTCTCTGCGTAGCTCTGTGTATTTTGTGGCAACTATGCTATCATTTCTTTAATTTAATTTTCGCATTTTATGTAAACTGTGTATTGAGGGAAAATAATTTCCCCTATTCTTTTGGGCTTCTAGTATTCGTGTATGTTCTCTACATGGTATCAGAACATACCATATTTTCCAACACAAATTTTCCATTTAACCCATCCACAACAAGCCCTAACACTAGCACCCCTGACACATCCATTCCCCTGCCATGGATGCAAGGAATAGGGATTTGTGACTAGATACAGATGCAATGAATGCAATATCAACATTCATGAATTTTGTGCCAACAGTCCTCCTTCCATCTCCCATTGATGCCACAACCAACATCCCCTCATCTTCTACTACAAGCTTAGAACAGGATTCACCCAGTCTAAGTGCGATGTCTGCATCCATTCCTTCAAGGGATTCGCCTACCACTGGAATGTATGTAAATTTAAAATCCATTCCTGTTGTGTTGACTTTCCAAGAGAACTCAACTTCTATGACCATCATCAACATGCCCTAAATCGTTTCCACGGGCCTCCCTCCGCTAAGGGTTCGTCCTACACATGCAAAGGGTGTGGCGGAAAGGGATCGTCTTAGGTCTACTACTATGCTAAATGTGGTTATTTTCTCGACAAAGACTATGCCCAAACGACCATCAATGACCTTCAGGGTATTATTGTTCATGCATAACAGAGCAAGTTCAGAATGACGGTGCACCTTGCTATGTAATTGAGTCAGCTCTTTGTGGGAAGTCACAGGTGTTATTCATGACAATGCTACCACATACTTCAATCCACATGCTGGTCATGACAACCATACTGATCATTAAATTCCAACCATACATACTTCAAGATTTGAATACTAATTATGGCCACATATAGGATGTGTTTTATAGATTCTACTTTCAGGTCGGAGTTCTGTATGTTTTCATTTCCTTCCTTTGTACTGCTTGTTTGATTATAGGTATTCATTTTAGCTTTTCTATTAACAACACCTGAGCTTGAGAATATAGTGCCTCTAATTCATAATGTGTAATCCATATCACTTTTATTAACTGACTATTAATGATATGCAATTATTGCCATAACTATGATTGATATGCAAGTGCCCCTCATCCTAGAATTCAATGTTACTTTTATTAAGTGAGTATTAATGATATGCAATTATTTCCATGACTATGATTGATATGCAAGTGCCCCTCATCCTAGAATTCAGTGTTACAAATTATGGCTAGTAATCAAAGTTCGCTGTAATCAACAACCCACAAGAATTTTAAATGGTCATAGTCTAACTATTGTTTTTTTTTTTTTTTATAAATGTAAGATTAATTTTTTTATATATACTTTTAATTAAATTTCTTCACCATAACAATAAAAATTGATTGAAATCACAACTTAAAATTATACATAATTAATAATTATTTTTAAATCATTTAAAATCAATATATACATTTTAAATAACAACAACAATATATAATTAAACCAATTAAAACTTAAAATAGTTAAACTAAATAATTTAAATGTTCTCACAACATAGTGTCTTGTAATTTTCTATTCTTTCATCCATGTAATCTAATTCTTTTTAGCTTTCATGGTTTTGGCCCTTTTCTAGAAATTTTCACTTTTCTTGAAATCTTTTAATGAATTAATAGCTTTTACAACCGGCATAATATTAATAATTTAAATATTTTCAACAATACTAAATCTATTAAAAAAAAACCAAACAAACTTCGATAGTAAAGCTATTCTTAGAATTCAGTAGTGCTAATTATTTTTAATAATAAAAGTTCTACGTAATCATCCTCATGTGGCTTTTAAATGTTTTAGAATTATAATTCTCTTAATAAATTTATATATTTTTAAATAAAATAGTAAAATATATTGAAAATATTTATACAATAAAATTATAATTAAATTTTATTATTTTTATTTAAATTATAAATAATAATTTTTTTTAAATTGAAAATCCAATCATAATATGTTTCAATATTCTTCTTAATCGTATATCATCTTTTTAAAATTTGGGTGGGTAACAATAATAAATTTATTCTAAAGATCTAAATGGTTTATAAAATTTTGTGACATCGGGATGACAGAAATTATTTTTAATGACGTGATATTCAAATTAAGATGGATTAAAAGAAAATTAAAAACAAATTTGGAAATGTAATACCATTTTAATTTTTTTTTAGTGTTTTTACTTTGAAATTAAATTAAATGTATTATTAAAAGAAATGAAAATAAATAAGTTTATAAGTGTGTTTATTTTGAAATATGGTTTTATAAATTTAATTTAATTATTTATTTAAAAATAATAAAATAATATTTAATTTTAATCATCATTTATAAATATTTTTAATAGTTGTTATAAATATTTTCAGATGGGGGTGGCATGTAAAGGGAGGAAGGGCCACGGGGCCGCCATGAGGATGGACACGTGGCTACGCCACGTGCTCCGTTCTTGGAAGGGGCACCAACTTAAAGCTTGGCGTGAGGGAATTATTAATCCACCCTCTGCCACCCTACCATCGATGTACTAGGTCTGCGTCTTTTTAATGCTGCTCATCATGGGCTTTAAACCCACCACCCTAGCTCTCCATTTTGCATTCGTCTCTGCTTGCTCGTTCTTCCTTTGGTTCTCTATCTCTGCTTCTCCGGATCTAGAGCAGTGCCCTGGTTCTTCTAGGACGGAGGCTCCCTTTGGTCTTCTCCCCTCCTGGAAACCTGTTCCTACCTCCCTTTGGTCTGAAGACTCGCCCCCATATATTGTCACGTCGCGGCGACACAGGTAACGATGTCGAAGAGCTGGTGGGTGTAGCTTGCCTTCCTGCCCTCCCTACCCTCCCATCTCGTGCTACCTATGTTGCCACCTGAACTTATCCAGTGATTGGACTGATTTTGACAATCCTCTGCCTTCTGAGTAGCTCCCTGCTTCAACTCTGCCTCCCTCTCCCCTTTCAAGAAAAAAATGAGCTTGCAAGTCCACCTTCTCCCCTGAGCCCACCTTCACCCCTTGCAAGCTGAAAGATCTTCCAGTTCGCAGTGCTAACAGTGGTAGAACTGGTTCAAGTGATTCTGATGGCAACAACGAAGGCAACTCGGAGCTGGATGTGGGCGGCAGCTTGGAGTTGAACATTTGTGACTGATCTCAACACCATGTAGCTCCTCTGACTACTAATGATGTGGCGACCCTGAGCGACCCCGCCTCCCCACACCCTCCACAAGATGAACATGCTTTTGACACAGGCATGATGGACGTGGGCTATGTATGCAGGATCCTCGAAGAGCCTCAAGCCTCTAGTGAAAAGCATGCAGGTCTCCCTTAGTTTTATCTATTTAACTCTTTGCGGCATCAGCCTATGGAATCATGTTTATCGTGGGCTTTTTTTTACATCTCTGCTATCTATTTTTGTTGGTTTCCCGCCATGGGCAGCAATATTTTTTGAACTTCTAAGGATTGTTTTCCTGTTTAGGGGCAGTCCAGTACTTGATAGAACTCTTTGGAACTTTCCCTATGGATTGAATCCATTATTTCCACAGGATGCGACCTATAACTTCTTGTTTCTTATGATCTAATAGAATTAGCATAAATTAGAAAAAAAAATAGTTGTTACAAAGAGAGATCTATTTAAAAATAGTTATATATTATTTATTTTTCAATTTAATTAAAAAAAATATCATAAATAAATTATATATAAAATATTTTGTCTATAAAATTGGATATAGTTTTGTGCCTATAATATTGATAAGTTATGGTATTGAAATATGGTTTTATAAATTTGATTTAATTATTTATTTAAAAACTGTAAAATAAGATTTATTTTTAATGATTATTTATCAATATTTTTAATAGTTTTTTTTTTTTTTTCATAATGTTTCACGTTCCTATGTGCCCGCACACATGTACTAGCTACATCCATGGTCTTAATGAATAGCAGTAAATCCTCCCGAAGTGATCTACTGTCGGCCTAACACTGAGGCCTAACCCTGTAGATGTCTAGGGGATTTGATCATGTGACCTCTCAATCTAGGAGTACTTCCAAGCGGGTACTCAACCAGTTGAGCTAACCCTTGGGGCTAATATTTTTAATAGTTGTTACAAATAGATATTTATTAAAAAAAAGTTATATATATTTTATTTTTCAAATTAATTAAAAAAAATATCATAAATAAATTATATATAAAACATGTTGTCTATAAAATGAGATATAGTTTTGTGCATATAATATTGATAAGTTATAGTATTGTAATAAAGTTTACTTATAACATAAGAGTATATATATATATATATATATATATATATATATATATATATATATATATATATATATATACATATATATATATATATACATATATATATATATATATATATATTTGATGATGGTGGTGGTGGTGGTGGTGGCAGCAGCAGCGGTGATGATGACGACGACAACGACAACGATTATGATGATGACGGTTACGGTCCGTTAATACCAATGTGGTCTATCAGTCCTTAAGAGAGGAGAAAGAACCTAAGTTTGATTTTTCAAAATCTTGCTTCTATGGTTAAAGAGAAGGGAAATAATTCCTCCAAGATCGCTATAGGTGGGTTGGCTTAATAGCTCAAGAAGATTGGAAGTGTGGCAGATGGTAGGGAATTGAGAGCGAACATGAGTAAGAGTTGGGAAGTCTAAAAGGAATTGCTTTTCATCTTCCACCTACTTAGAATCGAAAATATGGCAGATTGTATCATTCCAAGAGGTCTTGGAAATAGACCACTACCCTGCCCCACTCTGAAGCTCATGTGAATTAGTTCTTATCTTAGCAATGCTGATTTTCTTCTTATTTTTGGACAACACAGAGAGATAATTGTGATAGTGAAGGGTGGGGTTGATCACTTCCTATAGTATCTTAGCTTTCTTTTACCCTCCAACTCCTAATCCTTCCACATCTTGTCCTTAAACTTGGAGGTAATAGTATTTTTGATATTATCTTTCCTTCCCATACTGATCTCCTCCTTAATTCCCCAATGGTTGAGCTAGGACTGGGCACCCTTATGCCACCCGCGCTTGAGGCGAAGGTGAGGGTTTCAACAATAGTTAGAAGCAATTTTAGGGAGCCTTTTTTATTCCATGTTGTCAAGATTCTTCTTATACATCAGATATCTAAACATAGCCATAATTTCAATGAGGGATAAACCATATTCGATCAAGAGGATAGGATAGGGAGTATTTCTCTTGATCTTAAGGTTGTAGGTTATGAATTGCTTTTGAATCATCTCAATATTCCTCCATGACTCTCTCGATATACTGCAACCCCAAACTTCACATCTCTATAAGACAATAGGGGTGACAAGGGTCTCAAAGAGGAACCTATTTTTACTCCAAATGTAAAGATCGACTGAATTACAATTGTTTTCAAGCTCATAATAAGCTTTCCAACCATCAATTTTTTTCGAGTTGAGATGATCAGGGAATTCAATGCCCAAAAACTTATAAGAAGAAACCTTCTCTAAGCATTGGTTATTATACATGAAACTACTGTGCGTGATATTTTTGGATTTAATAATCATGAATTTAGTCTTGTCGGTATTAACTGCCATCTTCGAGTAGTTGTGATGAAGAATCTCGAGTTGTTTTTCAAGGTCATGATGGATTTTTGCAAGAAAAACGATAATATCGGCATAGAGGAGAAGAGTAATGAGAATATGAGCAAGCTCAGTGTCCTTTCACCCCGTAGATTCCAGACACTCCTCTAGCTTATCGATGTATGTGCCAAAAAGGGTAGGGGATAAGAGACACCCTTGCTTAACTCTAATATTGCATTTAATAGTTATCAAAATTTACCAATTATTTAATTTATATAATTATACATTTTTAAAATTTTATAAATTACAATATTATAAACAATATTTTGATATAGTATTTTATAAATTACAATATTTAATATAAATAGTATTTTGATATAGTATTTTTTTAGACTTTAAAATCTTCCATTTCAGCTTTATATTTATTTAAGTTTGTACACCATCAAATTTATGGTGCTAAAAACATTATATGGTGTTAATTTATGGGTTTAGGTGGGTTTTAAATATAAATATATAGATTATTGTATAATGGTTATTTAGGGTTTAGATTAACTTATTGTAGTATAAATATTTGATGATCTATTATATTTTTATTGTAAATATTTTTTATAAATATTTTTTTTTTGTTTTTCTATTAGAGAAATGTAAACTCTGTCACGCTTGTGTTGACATGATATGGGGTCAGGCTTGTACTTTCACTAAATGGGACAATTCCATGGTCACCATTATAGCCCCTGAATTCAGGGGGATTTTAACCTTGGATCTTATAATTTACATAATATTTCATATCATGATCATTGCCAATTGAATTGTCTCCCTTAGGCCTTATTACAAAGAATGACAAGAAGTGGGCTTTAATCTACTTATGTGTGCATAGCTCATGAGACCATTTTTAATATAGTATCTCTATATGAAACTACAAGTTTAACTACTACTTTAGGGCACCCCATGGCTATAAGGTTAAGCAGGCACAAAAATTGAACCTTATTGAGCAATGAAAAACTTCTCACTCTCCACCATTCAATACAACCCCTTTATGAAATTTGTATTTATTTATTTATTTTAAATTAATTAGCACTATACATATTTCCACCTCTTGCATTCCTCACATCCTCACATGGTTGTCGAAAGGAAGGAGGATGCTACATATTCCCCCTCCTCCATTCCACACATGGTTGTCAATAATGGAGAGGAATGAGGATGCTACCTAAATATGTGTTTGAGGATTTTTTTTTTCACCAATAATGAATAGGAAGGAGGATGCTACATAAATATGTGGTTGAAGGTTTTTTTTAATGTAGTTGAAGGTTTTATAGAATTATTTTTGGGAGTTACTTTACTTCCAACATCTTTATTTGCATCTCAATATTTTGCAAAGGAAAATTCTTTTAGATGTACAATAATTGAAGGTATGATGGTGTTATTATGCTAGTATGCTCTTCTTTGGTTAAAAAATTCGCTTATAGGTTGTAAATAAGGGTGTATGTTGTTATTCATTGGAGAACTTGTTGTGCGAGTTTTCTTTCTTCAAGTGAGGATGCTTAGTCTTTTAGATGTACGAATATTGAAGGTATGATGGTGTTATTATGCTAGTTTACTCTTCTTTTGGTTAATTTTTTCTCTTATAGCTTGTAAATATGGGTGTATGTTATTATTCATTGGAGAAATTGTTGTGTGAGTTTTCCTTCTTCAAGTGAGGATGCTTTTAGCGATGGTATGGAGGCCTTATATATTGTGTGGAAACAGGTTATGAACTAAACTTTGTTAAAGACCCACTTTAATACTTTCAATTATTTCCTTTAGGTGCTTCCATAGTTTCATTAGTAGTACATGGTACAAGAATGGTGACGTTCCATGGTATTTAAGTAAAAATGTGTAGGTTTTAGCCATATCTCTCAAATCGAAGGCAAGGTCGATCCCTCACGTTATGATGGTAGAGATCAATCAAAATGCATGGTACCATGGAAGCCTACGCACGTGAAAATTTCCCTTTTGTATATTAGATGTATTCAATGGAAAGATTACATTACACAGTTTTATTGAATAAGTTCAACGAAATTTGGAATGAATAAATATGTTTGTTAGAATTAAGTGGTGGTATCTAATTTTACATTCAGTACCATTTTTTTTTAACACATGCTGAATGGTTAATTCTTTAGAGTAATCTACGGGAGACCCAGCATTAATCTTGATGGTCACCAATATAACGCCAAAGATATATTGAGTAGCTTGCAAGCCAAATATACCAGATCTTATGATTTATCAAGAGAGGAGACTCAACGGAAAATAGGAAGCTACTCCTTGAGCCTAGATCATAACAATCCATATAATCAATTAGATTTGAACTGCAGTCTCTTGAATTTCACCCAAGAAAATTTTCCATCAAACCCCACATCACTGTATCACATTCAATACCATTTAGTAGAAGTGTATGAAGACGATTTGTGGATTATGTGCATTAAGGAGAATAACAATACATTTACCTAAACAATGGAGCCCACTTTATTTTTACCTAAACAATGGAACCCACTTTATTTGGGATGACAACCTTTTTCGCGGTTCACACCACATGCAAATCTAGATGTATGGTGTTGGTGTATGAAGTTTGGAGAGTTATGGTGTTGTTGTATGACGTTTTGAGAGTTGTGGGAAATTTATGATGTGTACTAACATTTTGTGGACTCTTCATCTTCGGTGTGAGACAACATTTAGCGTTAGAGATTCATGGAAGTTTGAGTATTTGAATTGAAGTACAAAATAACAATGAAGGTATAGGTGCATATAATTGAGATCTGTGTACTATTTTTGTGGTATTTTTGGTTGGGTTAATTGCATTTTTTGCGAGGATTATAAAATAAACATAGTTTTTTTTATTGAATATGAACAAAATTCATATATTAAATATTTAATGAAAAAAAAATTATATTTATATTTATGTAATGTGATGGTGTATTTGTGTTATTGAGAATTGAGAAGTCGTGTTATTTAGATAAGCTATATTGTTTTATTACTAGCAATTGCACCATATGTTGCAAAGGAAATGTCGTAAGGTGAGAGTGTAGAAAAGACAAATTGAAATAGAGATATTTCATTAAAAACATATTACAAAACCTAAGACTAACAAATCATTCACAAAGAAAGGAAAATATTTAGACATAAAACAGTGGTGAGGATGGCTCATCATCCTAGTTATCTTGGCTATGTACTAATTTATTGCAGGGATTATGTAGTTGTTTACCATCGATGAGAGAAGAACATGTACTCATAATAATTCAAAATCAATCCACCAAAAGTGACAATCTCCAAGCCTCTCACACCAAGAATAAACCTCCTTGGACTCACCATATCTTGTCCAAAACAACGACTTTTTTCACACAGTAAAAACATGAAGTGAACCTAGAAGATGAAAATCCATAGGCTAAAACACAAATGGAGTAAAACTGCATATTTAAGGAGCATTAAGGTCAGAGGAGAAAATTATGAGTTTTAGGACCATGTAATTAAGGAAAATAATGACAGTGGACAGTGATCATTACAATGTTCAATGGATAGGGATCATTGCCATAGTTCTTCATTTGTGCGACAGTGATCATTTCAATGTTCAGTGGACAGGGATTGTTGCCATAGTTCTTCAATTCAAAGAGTAGATGATCATGTGCAATTTCAAATAAATAAATAAATAAAAAAAATCAGATTAACATTTCATAGAAAAAGGATATCGGTAGTACCTCAGTTTCAATGGCAACACAGTCTTGGAACTACCTCAATTTAGTGCTATTACATAACTACAACAACCTCATTTGGTAATTCCATAGTAGTATAAGTCTCATTGCTATAACTTTGATGTTTAATAGTATATACATTTTGGTGTCACAGTTTAGGTGTCACAGTTAAATCTGAGAAATAGAGTCTCGGTAATATGACAAGTTCTCAAATAATACCACACCTTCAATGAGATACCACATTGAAAAAAAATCGGACATGTCACAAGGAGGATTAAAGTGAAAAAAGGTCGGTTGGATCACAGTAATGACCACAGTGAAAAGGTTCTCACTGATTCGGTGTCATCATAGTTCATTGAGAAGGATTCCATTTCAGTTTGGTGGTATCAAATTGACCTTCGTACAACAATAATGTCTCATTAACATGGATACAGTCTCGATTCCTCTACAAAAGCTCATAATAAATCACAGAAGTTCAGAAATTACAATCATATTGGATAAGTGTCATTATAACAAGTTTTTGGCTATGAACCCCTCGCAAAGACATCTATTAGTTCATATACTGAATGAGAATGAAATGTGTCTACCATGTATTAAGGGATAGTGACACACACTGTCTGTAATAGTATTGTTTACTGAGACAAGATTTTATTTTTATTTGATGCTACTTAAAGATTCTCAGAGATTTAAGAAAATAGAAAAAAACAATGAACTCAGACTACCCCACCTATCCATAAATGATGAGAATATAACTTTATATACCTTTCTCTTTAGTCCCAGAGAATTTTCTAATTCTTCCCTTTGTCTAGTTTGTTCACAAGCAATAAAATTTGAAACCTTTAAACAGTGTGCATATAATGGAAAAATTAGCAGCACGCAATTCCTCCATTTCTGCAATATAGTTGGGAACAACACTGGCACTACATGCATTCATGTGAGGTAAATCAACTCTGTGAAAGAAGTATAAATATAATACCAGTTCTAAAAAACATCACCAATAAGCTAAATGTTTTAATAGGAAGAGTTGAAAAAGGACATTTTCTGATTAGGATGATAAAGAAGAGTCTTACAAATGGTACTCCTGAACACTATCTGAGTAAAATAATTCAATTAACAAGTACAGTGTAACTATGCTATTCTAGGGCCAGCAACTGACAAGAAAGAAAGCAAAAGTTCTTAACTGCACTTTCCATCTTCAGCTTTAAACATCCTGCTAGAATTGTATGAACTTGAAGAATATTTGATATGCAGTAACCAAGGACTACACTAAAATTAGTAGTCCTTGTAGAGTGTCAGTTTAGAGATAAGATGGAAAATTTATTAATTCCAGTCAAGCTTGCATTCATGCTCCAAAATACCAGATTTGATCTCCATTTGTAGATCTATTATTTGATCCTCTGCGAAATGATTCCACAGATTCAAAGGAAGCATCACATGGTAATCAAAATCCCAAGTTTCTGATCATTTCCCGGGATAGGGGCTATAAAGGTTGATCAAATACTTTTCTTTCATCACAGAATATACCTTCTCTCATAGACTGTTGCATACTTCCACCAGATTGGTGTATGCCTCCACTAGTTCGGTTACAGTTATCATTTAGAACAATATACCTTTGAGTTATTTTCACCCCAACAAACTAATAATTCGTTAGTATAAGATCTCATTTCAAAATTAGCATGTAGCGAGTATTTTATTTTAAAGAGATGAATCAAATACAAAAGTGACTAAAATTATCTCTCACGAATTTATAACAATCTGAAATTAGCTCTCAGGAATTTATAATAATCTGAATACGAAAGTGACTGAAATTAGCTATTTAATGCGATGGAGATAACTTTCTACAACTTTTCACTCCCCATTATCTCCAGCCCTCAAAGGTTCTTTTCCACTGATCTTGAAATTCAAATTCTTTTCCACTAATCCTGAAATTCAAATTTTTTATATCTTAGGAATTTATAATAATATGAATACAAAAGTCACTGAAATTAGCTCTCGGGAATTTATAATAATCTGAATACGAAAGTCACTAAAATTAGCTATTTAATGGGTGGGGGTGATTTTCTGCAACTTTTCGCTCCCTATTCTCTCCAGCCCTTGAAGGTAGGTTCTTTTCCGCTGATCTTGTAATGAGAAATTTTTATTTGAGAGGTCTCATATATGCGAATAGAAATGAAAATATCCGATGTGGGTTGTCACGAAATTCAAATTTTTAATTTTGGTTGGCTTCATATATTTAGATTTTTGCAATTGATAACACCTTAATTATCAAATTTATATAAAATTTTCCTTCAATTTTATCCAACTAACTATTTCCTCTTTGTTAAAATTTACTATTAACTGTTATCATTTAGAAAAATTTACCTTATGGTTAGTTTCAGCCTAACAAACTAATAATTCATTAGTATAAGATTTCATTTCAAACTTAACATGTTCCAGAGTATTTTGATTTTACTGAGATAAATCAAAATATAATTCACATTCTGATTCGTATCTCAAGAATTTATATTGTGATGGTGCAATTGCTTGTTATTATTATTTTAATATTTATTTTTTTGGTTTTGATTGAAAGTTATGCATCTAACAATCTATGTAGAGGTTTTTTTTATCAACAGAATCATTATTTTCCTAATAATGAACTACACAGAGGAGTTTGAAAAACCTCCTTAAAATTATAATATATTTTTTCAAAAATATTCTGTGATGTAATAACAAATAGTTGTTTGTATTAAATAGGAACAAAACAATAATTGATTCAGAGAAAAAAAAAAATGAGGATACAAATATAGAGTTTTAATAAGGAATTTCAACAATAATTTGAAATAAAATTATGAAATAAATTTTATTTAACTATTATATGTTAATTATACCGCACAATGATAGACAACGTCACCCACTTCATCTGCAGATACACGACCTCCTTTCCCACAAAATACCGAGGCCCTTCGTTGAACACTGGGTACAAAAACTCCGATTTTGTCACGAATTTCCCATTTTTGAGCCACCGCTCCGGCTTGAACTCACGGCAATCAGGACCCCAGATGATCTCCATTCGGCCCATGGAGTAGAACAGACACATAACCTTCGAACCATTTATCAACTTCATTCCATCCAGCAGTTCTTCATCACTCGCCACCTCTGAAATCTCTATCGGAGCCGAAGGGTAGAGGCGCAGGGTCTCGGACAGCGCCGCCTGCAGATAGTTCATTTCTTTTAACTCATCCAACATAAATGGCACAGGGTCCGGATCATTCTCCCCAGTTCTCCACTTTATGATGCCTTGAAGCTCTAGCCAAATGATCTCTTCAACTCAAGGGTGTTGTTGCAGAAGCGAGATGAACTAGGTGAGCGCAGGCGTCGTTGTGTCATGGCCGGCCATGATAATATTGATGCAAATATCTCTCAGTTCTTCGTTGGAAGCCTGATCCGATCCTTCCACATCCATTTCTCAAGCTCATCGACATCAACCTCAATCATCACTGACATACTCTTCACGCAGATCATCCCCAGAAAAATTTGGAATCGCCAAAGGAGTTGCAACTGCTTGGCAACTGCCAACAGGTGGCAACTCTAATCGATGGTTGAGCATGATTGAATCGTCTAACAAAGAATCTAATGGCACATATTATGACAGAAAGGCACTTAGGAAAGTTTTTTTCAAATAGTTATGCCTTACGGCATAATTATTATTATTATTATTATTTTAAAATGTTTTTTCTTTACTGTGTTTATGTAAATGTTTAGGTTTTTGTTTTTGTTTGTAATTCATTTGTGTGATTATTTTTTCTTAAGTATGTCATAATTAATGATATGAGATGATATCAATTACAACATGTTTAGCATAATTATCTTATTGTGAAAGGGTTAGATCATCCTAAATCATTTTTTTTGCAAAATCATGTAGCAACAATTTCTATGATTTAGGAAATGATAAGATGATTCCACATAGAATCTTCACTTAACTTTTCATATTAATTTTTATTTTGTTACTATGACTCTTGTGATTTGCATGATGATGGGGAATTCTTGTAACATGATATTTTCTGACCATATTTGTAAATTTTTCTTCTTTCACATTTCATAGTATGACTTTCTTACATCCTTGTGTGACTTTATTGATCATAAAATCTTTATTGCCAAAAATATTTGGATTTTCCATCATTTGTAAATTAATTTTAATAATATCCCATATTCCTGCATTGCCTAGATTGGTCATTGTTCTAATTTTAATTAGCAATCTCGATTAATAATTAATCTACTTATTGTTGTGCTTATTTTATCTTTTTATTTGTGAGGAAAATTTGATTATAATTGTTTTGGGGAAAAAATCCTTCCCCATTTTCTAACTTTTCAAATCTACTTGAGAACTCTTTGGCTTCTCATTCTTTAACCTTTTGATTTGTCAAAGCAATTTCTAATTAAGATTTAAAAAAAAAGAATTTTGTTTGTCCCTTTAAGGTTATTTTTTCTCTAGATTTAAAGATATTAATTCTTATGTTCTACTTTTAATTGCATTACATTTTATTTTATAAATTATTGATTTATGCAAGTAGTTATTGATTATTCTCTTTTGGATCAGAAATTTCTTTCTCTTTATGAATGAACATCAATCTTTTCAAAATATTTTTATTGATATCACAACTTTTACATTAACTTGATAGCCTGAAAGATCACTTCTTATATATCATTTATCTTTCAAAAAAATTCCTCTAAACTTAATCTCATTGTAATATATTATTTTCTTTCTACATAAAGAATACAATATATTATTTTATTCCTATAAAAAAGGCCAAAATTTTCTTCATAATTATAGATGTTTCCAACACAATTGAACTAGTAATTACTTAAAAATAATCTTAAATTTACATGTAAATTTATAACCATCAATTATATGTAAAAAATTTTAAATTATATATATATATATATATATATATATATATATATAATCTCTTAATAATAATTAATTTATTTTTAATTATGTTTTCCTTGTACTTTTAATGATGAAAATGTCAATCTTCCAGATGCGGATGTTCGTCTTGGTTGATGGGACGTCAATCCCTTGGAAACTCCCGATGGAGCTCGCATGGGGTGGCCATATGGCCCTCTGCAGCGCCATAATCACAACATTTACTTCGCCAACTCGCATGGCACTTACTCTATCTGCCCGACTTCTTCACCACCCCACTCCACTCATCTATTTTACGATGGAATTTGTCTTGGATAGCTTGGCCTGCTCCTGCATCGTTTGAAACTCTCTACCTCCTCTGTGTGGAGCCTGCCCATCTGCTTCTGCTGAGCCGAGTGCTCGCACTCAGATTGGGCACCATTTCACACTCCTTGGTTGTTTGGAGACACTGTCGGGCCATCATTTCACCCAGAGTGCTTTCAATTGTTCAAATTCTTGTTTGCATGCTCGGATTGTTCATTCCTGCTGGTTGCCTTCGCTTTCTGCCTGTTCTTCTTGTCCCGAGTATCACCAGCTCAACTCTGTGACAATGCCATGGCTTCCTCATAGGATGCGGTGTGATGGTGGGCCAAGCAGAGGTCGTGTGACCCGCTCTCGACCTTCTACCAGTTCTGCCTCTGATTCCTCTTCTGAGGATGTTGCTTGGGGTCATTACCCGGATACCCGCAGTCGAAGGAGCAACGCTAGCCATTTTGGTAATGTTCACTTCATCTAGCCCACCCCGCTTCCCTGTACTGACCCTTCCAAACCCGTCTCCCTTGCCTCCCGTGCGTCTGCCAGTCATTCCCTCCGCCAGTCCTCTCAGAGAGCAGAATTCTGCTTTGAATGCTCACTCGATAAGTGTTAGTATGAATCTTTTGTCGAAGTGTACGATAAAATACCACTTTAGCTACGCATAACTTATAGCCCTAACATCAAATATGGCTACCAATATCTTCAGATCTACAGTTAGTTGATCAAGAGAAATGCTGCAAAAATCCAGATCTATGCATAAAGAGACATTAAGCAGTAAAAATAAGGTTTTGCTCCATACATGCAATAGACAGGACAAGAACAATATTTTTGAAAGAATTTTTGTATTAAGGGCACCTGGGAGGAAAGCAAGAAGGTGTTTCCAATTCTCCTCAATGGGATGGGTTCTTGGAAGTCCTCAGCACTTCAGATCTAGTATTTCTCTCTCTTGTTGGTGTAGAAAACCTAGACAAAGATAGAACTCAGAGGGAGCTCACACAACAAATAATGGAAAATTTGACAATGATAATGGCTCAAAGTTAGACCAAGAGTATAGATCCAGAGTGATCTAATAGGCAACAAAAGGTCCAGAATGGTAGGAAAAACCCTCCTATTTATAACAAAATATTGGGACATTCTAGATCTTGGTGCATGATTAAAATAACATTAACCAAATCTAGATCCACCTTTTATGGAATATTCTATTATATTTATTGGAGGGAAAAAGTATTTGACTTGGGTCAAATCCCTTTATTTGTGAATAATAAATAAATAAATGATTTATTTATCATTTTAAGGAAGTGGTTGAATGATAATCAAATAAATAATAATTTATTTAATTATTTGTAAGTGATTTAGTCATATTTAACAAGGAATATTATTTAAATAATATTTGAATAATTATTCCTAGAAAATAATAAGATAAATAAAGATTTATCTAATTAATTTCATTGTTTTGGGTTAAACATGACCAGGAATAATAATTAAATTATTGTTTAATTAATTATTCTATGAGGAAAATCAAACAAATATAGGTTCATTTAATATTTCCTTTTGGGGTTTCCTGTTTAGACCATAAGAAACCTATTAAATGTGTTTTATTAAGTTATTTTACATAGTGAAAGAAATTTTACTTAGGGTAAAATTGGTCTTACATGGTTTACTTGTGTCCATCTAATGATAATAGGTTAGATGACCAAAAAATGGTGTAACATATTTCCCCCCAACGTGCGAGTGTTAGGAGCAAATCATATGACCCACATGTTGAAGAATCAATCACTGTACATCAAAAGGGAAGCAGAGAGAGAAATGGAAAGGTAGGCCTAATGTGTCAGGAACTAGACTCGAGGGAGACGAGACTTAAGATGTAACAAGTTCTTTATGAGAGGGTACCAGAAGTAAAGGCAAATGGGGAGGTATACCTGATGTCAGTTTGCAGACAAAGTAAGGTAAAAGAACAGGCGTCCAAAGAAACAAGGGACCGAACCATAAAGTACAGCCAGCATAAACATGAGCCAGATAAAAATACAATGAGGGATCCCACATACATGCTGTGCCTGGGATAACATCCAGGACTTATACAATAATATCTGAGTACATGAGATACAAATACAACCCAAATGCCCCCTAGAAATGGGGAAGGGTTCGCAAAATCTGACTGATACATGCAAATCAAAGAGGTGCTGCAAGTGGCTAAGGCCAACATCATCAAATATATGGAGCTGCATCGAAGGCTGTAATAAAGAGGTCATCCGGGCATGTGGGGGGCTACCTGTAGGGCCACCCCCTCATGAGGGTTGAGACATCTCACACACACCCAGGAATCACCAAGAGCTGCTGCTGCATCACTGAACCATCAAGTATACAGATCTTGATCATGCTAAAAGGAGTTGGAGCTGAGAAACAATCAAGTCAAAAGGTAATGAGAAATTCCTTTCCCTGATCCGAGGCACCGAACAAGAGTGGAAGCTGGAACCAAGGTACACTGCCCTCTAGACTTGTCTTTTGGAATGAATGGCATTGATGTCGACAGAAGGAGGTCTGCCATAGGTGAGGCAATAAGGAATCCTCAACTAAGGCATGAGAGAAAATAGTAGAGCGACTGACAGACTAATACCAATGATGACGATGAAATGGAGGGGACTGAGTAGCGAATGGACGACTTCCCTTGTTAGAGCATAAAGGGCATGAATGACGTGGCAGCGACTGACACAATATCATGAGGGATAGGGGATAGTGGGACTGAAGGCCATAATGTGCGACACAAGAGAGGGACTATGTAATGAAGGATGGAGGACTATAGCGAGGTACAAAGGGACTGAAGATAGACTCCATGAATGTGATGATGGCTCAACATGGATGCTCTAAACAAGGGCGAATTGATGGTGCTACCACATAGTAAAGGTCCAATGGGGGACCATGAAAACATGAGTACAAGATGGTAACTCACGACGAACATCAACACGAGCATGGATAAGTATGGAGGCCAAATGGTGCCCTAGTATGAGTGTTGCAAGTGAAGAAATTCAATTTTCAGGAGGGTTAGGGTTGAGGGGCATAGGAGCCCCCAAGCATGGTGTGGTCATGCCAAAATGTATTTAGAAAAATGGGAATCTAAACACATTTTAATGATGTGGTGCACCATTTGTTCTCGTTATGGTTATGCAGCGTGATAAATGGAATGGAGGATTATCATTCTCTTTTGGTACTGCATATAGGAATCAAATGGAATTTTAAGTTTCTGGGTTGGCATACCTGGTGTCACTATCCCAAAGAGAGGATTTCGAGATAATGAACTAATGCTCTCATATAAAAGCTATAGGTTGGTCAACAACAATGTCTAAGAGATGGAGTTGCTGATGTAAGATGAAGGAACGATAAGGGGTATCATCCCTAGAGTGATCTGAAGTGATATGGGACTCTAGAGGTTCTTCTAAATGTGGAAGAATAATGGTACTAAAGTCGGCACGACCAGATACACTAGAGAGTTGTGGAGAATTGCTTCTCTTGGTCTCTCAAATGTGGGTGCCCCCTTACCCAAACATTGGGTTTCAATGTAATGGCCACAAGGTGTATGTGGTGTGAACGCATGGGTTCGATGTAAGGGGGAATAGACAAATTCAGGGGTGGGGAGTTTTTCCATAATGTTGTCACCGTGATAGAAGATTGGGTGACTGGTGGAAGAAAGACCACCTGACGTGGCGAAGCTACCTGACTCATCATCATGAAAAGAGAGGTTCACATGCGCATCGTCACAAGGGGTGATAGAAGAGTAAGTAGATAAAGGATCTACTGATGTTGAGCCCAAGGTGATCGTTGAAGGAAGGTCAAGCGAAACAGCAGGGGAGGATTCAGAGGGAATGTTCCCTGAGGGTCTCATGGATGATGATAGGTAGAAAATGCTGGATGAAGGCTTCGTCATTTCGACATTAGAAGGTGGAATGTCGATGGGAGCAGTCATGTTTGGTATTTTTGCCAAAGAAAAAGGTGCAAATAGGGGAGAGGTGGACTCATTACACTTGGCCTCGAATTGGCAGACCGCGGCTAGAGAGGTGCGGAAGTCCTCGAGGTAGGGACAAAGGTGGGTGTAATGGCCATGGATATCACACAAAGCATAGGGGTGGTTGGTGTGAATAGTCCTAGGGTTCTTGGCCGTGGTCACGAAAGGAACAGAGGCTTCCGAGGCCGTGGACTTAGGGAACACGACATTAATAATGGGCTTGAGAGGAAGAAATTCAGGACAGCTGTGAGTGGCGTGACCGAAAACATCACACAAAGCACACTGGATGGTATGATTTGGAGGCTGAGGAGGGGCAGGGTTTGTCGGGGCAGCCTTTTCCTTTGATGCCCCTTTGCGAGCTTTGTCCTTCTTACCCGAAGTGGTTGCAACAGGAGGTGGTTCCTGTTGAGGTGACTGAGGCACTATTGCAGCGGGAGAAGTCATGGGGACCAGTTGAACCGGGGTCAAAGCAATATAACGTTTGGGTTGACCAGGCAAGGTTGCGGCTGGAGGATCAAGGTACTAGACAGGAATCACAAGGGTCAGGTTTGGAAGAGAGAGGGTGGCCATGACAGGTATTGTGTACACTCCTGGTGGGGGAGCTAGGAACGGTATATGACCAGAGGGGTAATGGCCAGGTGGGACAGCTCCTAAATGGCTAAGGCTTGGAGGAACCGTTCCAGGAGGGTAAAGAGGTTCATCAATACCAGCTGTAGGTGAAGGGCTAGGAGCAAGTTGCGGAGATCGCGGTTGCTGACTAGCCGAAGTAAGTTGCTTGAGAGCAGCCCGAGATGATTGCATCATGCAAAAATTCAATGAGCTGGGGTCAGAGACAGGAGGAGGATGAAGACCAGGGTTGGTTCCAAGCAAAGAGGATTCTTTTTAGACACCGGGAGAGACACTGGTCAAAGAATCGACAGTTTTTTTACTGGCTACAAAAGATATGGTCGACTCAGGGGAGGCCTGAGATTTTGGCTCATGATACGTCAATTGGTCAATGGGACTATCTTTCCATTATGAGGGAAAAACATCTTGCGGTGGACTGTGGATGGCACAGCAGAAATATCATAAGTGTAGCTATGCCCCAAAATAATGTTATAATCAAGAGGGGCGTCGATGACTTCAACGTCAACGCAAACAGTCTTGTCTTATCTGCAAGAGTGATAGGACAATGACGGAATAAGCTAATGGGCTGGCAGGCATGGCCATCCCACGCACGAAGGGTGATTGTGGAAGGGGCCAATTCAGGAGATCCGAGTTGTTTCCAAACCGAAGCGGACATCACACAGGTGGATGCCCCCTCATCAATGATGCACCGAGAAACATTAGCATTTTGGATTTTGACTGGGATTTGGAAGGCTACGGAAGTAGGAAGAGGAGGATGTTCTGATTGATGGGTGTCGAAAACAATCGATTGGTCATCAGCAGGATCTACAGCACCCATGGCAGATAGTAGATCCTTCTTTTGAGAAGGGCACGACTGGAGGAGTTCGAGTGTTGAAATGACAGCAGGAGATTGTGCCAAATCATCTACAATGCTATAAGAACGAGCAGCTCGACTAGAAGTAACGTTTCGTAGTAATGGTCCCTTAGGAATCTTGGTATCAACCTCAAATTTGGGCTGAGGGATATGCAAGGGACCATTGGATGTCGAAAGAGGCTCTGTAGACCCTGAAGAAGGTGACTCGGGGACAGACGGAGCGGGAGGCTTGCAGTACTGATGGGCCCGAGTATGAAGGTTAAGGTCGATGGTTAGAGGTGGATCAGAGTTCATCATGAGGATCTGGTAATTGGAGGAACCAGAAGGGGAAGGTTGAGTGGCCACCTCTCTGTCAGGTGGTTGGGTAGACATGAATCCCTGTTGTGCATCCACCTACTCTTGAGGGGGCAGTGACTACTGTTGCAGGGGTTGAGAAGGCCAGGGAGGTGGAGGTGCTGATGCTGGAGGAGCTGGAGCACTACACTGCGGATACAAATAATAAGGGGGTTGGGTAACAGTATGGTGACCAGGAGGTTGGGCCAAAAGAGGAGGCATGTTGTATCTTGGATACGTGCTACCAGGAGGGGAACAAGTGTGGGAGGTGCTGCCCCCTCCCCTAGGAAAACCATAACCCATGGGAGGTTGGGCATATGGATGAGAGAGAGCTCCAACGATACCTTCAGCGACATGAGGTGCCTCCGGCGCATGGACACCACCGGGTCTGGGGAGATTATGTAGAACGGTATAGACATAACCTCTCTGAGCGTAGATCAAGTCATATTTTAACGCCAGTTGGAGGGCGGCTTCTTCGGTTTGGGGGAAATGCGATGTGACATCTTTCCCGATAGGAGGCAAGAGAGATCTAAGGAACCAGTCCATGTAGACACAGTCTTCGAAGGTATGGGATTGACATAGGCTCTTTCTTCTCCACCATTCCTGGACATGATCGGATAGGCGGGTTGCAGATGATTGACGAAAAGAAGTCAAAAGTTCGATACCCGTGTCATAATGAAGGGGAAGCTAGAAGTAAGATAAAAAAGCCCGGGCAAGAGTCACAAAGGTGGTATGAGAGGAAGGGGCCTGATCAACATACCACTTAGAAGTTGCGCCTGTAAGCATTCATTGGAAAAACTGAAGATGGACAGAGTCATCGGTAATGGAGGTAGATGAACACCACATGTGGAAAGATCGAACATGATTTGAAGGATCTTCTCCAGCAAGGCCTTCAAAATTTGGGATGTTAGAAGGGAGCTTTGTCAGCATAGCAGGCCAACTAGTGTCATGGTGTATAGGGTCATTTATAAACCGATCCAAATCAGGGAGGCTGAGGCCTGCCATGAAGGGGAGCAAGGGCACAGCCGAGGTAGTTCCTGTGGTGGTTCGGCTAGTAGTAGTCCCGGCATTAGGGCCGAGATTACCGCTAGAGTTAGGCCCTGGACCATACATAGTGAAGGTGATAGTGGGAGAACCAGAAATAAAAGGAGAACCCAATGAATCAGAAGAGGAGTTAGAGTGTGGACTCGGAGGAGGACTAACTTGAAAACGGCAGGAAGAAGTAGGTCGACTGACCGGAAATTGAGGGTGAAGGCCAAGAAGTCTCCGAGATATACACCTTGAGGGCACAATGATGACAACATAATCACAGCACAAGGGGAAGAAGAATGACCAACAAGGGTAGGGAGGTGCAGAATCAAGTGATTGTAATGTCGAAACAAGGGTAGAAAGGTGTAGTGTCAATTGATTTTACAATGTTTTAAAGTCTTTGCCTGGTGGTGTTAACTAGGCTCTTCTTCGCTTAGGGTGAGTGTGTGGCATGTGTTAATTTTAATTTTTAAACCCAGACGTTTTGAGAGTAAAAGAAAAAGTGTGCTGCGTAACTAAAAATAAATCTACAGAGAACAATATATAATGCTGAAATAACAGAAATTAGTAGCTAACAATGCATCGATCTAACCCAAGAAGGCGGGTCTCTCAAAACTAGTCTAAAAGAGGGAAAAAAATCTAGTCTAAACACACTAAAAGGAGGCCAATCAATCTAAGGTCGGGAGGGACAGGGATCTAAAGGAGAAAACTACTGAAAGGGGGTGCATAACACAGCTAAGAAGCAGAGGCAAGGTGGCTGTAAAAAAGGAGGAAATCAGAAAAAAGTAGAAGGGAAAAGGAGGAGGCCCTAAAGGTAGATCCAAACAAAACGTCAGGAGGTGATTTGAAAGAGAGAAGAGCTGATTAAAAGGGATCTGAAAAGGAGGTATTAGATCTGAAAAAGGGAAGGCTGAAACTCTGAAAAATCAGACACCTGAAACAACTAAAACTCTTCTACCAAAAGTGGAGGGTACTGAAGCCCTAGGGGGCTACTTTCCCACTTAGATGAGCAAAACATATCAGAAATAGGTCTAAACAGGTTGAGACAGAAGCTAGAAAACCCTAATAGAAGCTTCAGAAAAACCCAGAAAAATTGCAGAAAAATAGCAGAAAAACTAACAAGTCGCAGGTTCTGACCTGTTTTTTGTGCAGGTCGCAGATAATTGCCTGAAAAGTGCGACCTGGAGGCCAGGTCGCAGTTTCTGGGCTGAAAGGTGCGACCTGAAGCTCCGGGTGTCCCGACGGCAGATTTCCGAAAAATTTGTCATCTCAGTTGCGGCTAATGTCTGTTACCTGCACAATATGGCTAGAAACACGCGGAAGTTAGAAATTTTAATGTTTTAGGGTTTTATAGGTGAAAAACGACATAAAAATAGAAAAAACAAAAAGCTGAAAAGAAACCCTAGGGTCTGAAGTAGCTAGGTATGCAGGAATATGAAAAACGACAGCGATCGCAATTGAAAACCTGTGTGGAATCACCAGTTGTTAGTATGAATCTTTTGTCGAAGTGTATGAGAAAAGACCACTTTAGTTACGCATAACTTATAGCCCTAAAATCAAATATGGCTGCCAATATCTTCAGATTTGCAGTTAGTTGATCAAGACAAGTGCTGCAAAAAACCAGATCTATGCATAAAGAGACATTAAGCAGTAAAAATAAGGTTTTGCTCCATACATCCAATAGACAAGACAAGAACAATATTTTTTGAAAGAATTTTTGTATTAGGGGCACCTGGGAGGAAAACAAGAAGGTGTTTCCAATTCTCCTCAATGGGATGGGTTCTTGGAAGTCCTCAGCACTTCAGATCTAGCATTTCTCTCTCCTGTTGGTGTAGAAAACCCAGACAAAGATAGAACTCAAAGGGAGCTCAGACAACAAATAATGGAAAATATGACAATGATAATGGCTCAAAGTCAGACCAAGAGTTTAGATCCAGAGTGATCTAATAGGCAACAAAAGGTGAAGAATGGTAGGAAAAACCCTCATATTTATAACAAAATATTGGGTCATTCTAGATCTTGGTGCATGATTAAAATAATGTTAACCAAATCTAGATCCACCTTTTATGGAATATTTTATTATATTTGTTGGAGGGAAAACGTATTTGACTTGGGTCAAATCCCTTTATTTGTAAATAATAAATAAATAAATGATTTATTTATCATTTTAAGGAAGTGGTTGAATGATAATCAAATAAATAATGATTTATTTAATTATTTATAAGTGATTTAGTCATATTTAACAAGGAATATTATTTAAATAAGATTTAAATAATTAATTTCCAACTCATGAACAGTGAATTTCACACCCCGCGGCTTACCATGGTACAGTTGTTCAATCATCTTGGGAGAATTTTTGGTAGTCTGTACTACTCATCAGCTGGAAAAGCTAAATGCTACTTTTGTTTGTTCTTTTCTGTTATGTCAAATGGCATGGACAATGTGCCGGTTTTCCTTCCAAGGGCGGCGAAACTTTCATCAAAGGAACTAGTTTCCCACTCAGGGCAGTTTAGTATTTTTGTTAAGCATGGCTATCAAGCCTAGTTTTCAGGTTCACACAGCTGAAACTGAGGCAGTTTTGTCCCAGTATATTTTATAAATAGAATTAGTATTATTCAGAAAAAAAAAATGATGAAAATGTCAATCACTTTTTCCTTCGTTTAAAATATTTTGTTAATAATTTCGTCCCATATTAAAAAGGCAAAAGATATCATTGATTCTTTCTATTAAAACCAAATTTTATTCACTCAATTTATTTATCTCAAATTCACTCAATTAACAAAATATCATTAACCAAACTCTTCCAGCCCACTTTTAAATGAGCATGTTTCGGACATGCTTTAAACGAGTGTCGGGCTGCCATATCAAATTATTTATCTCAAATTCACTCCATTAATAGAATATCATTAACCAAACTCTTCCAGCCCACTTTTAAATGAGCATGTTTCGGACATGCTTTAAACGAGTGTCGCGCTGCCATATCAAATCGGGACGATTTTGTTGTTGACTTGCACGATGATACCCGAGATATATCACACGCCACTTTAACTCCAACTAGTTTATCTTCATGGAAACCACAGAGATGAATGGCCGCTGAGAGTGTAGATTAACCAGAAATGAATGGCCGCTGAGAGTGTAGATTGATGCGAATCGTTGATTGGTACCGATTTCATCGCTACCTGATCGCACAGCTAATACAGAGGTTTCCCACATTTTATTTCCAGCAGTGGTACTATATTTCCTTGATGCTCTTTCACAACACAAAATCTATACGACGATGCTTTGAAGGCAGTTGAACTGATGTTAGTCATTAACTTTTCTTTTTCCACGTTTTATTCGAAGTATTTTCTTTCCTTCACAGGGATTGACGATGGTTTTTTTCTGTCGGCTTTAGAATGTCTGGACTCATGAATTTCTTTTCTCTTCTTTCATCTTGAATTGTAATGTTTGTTATGCCACTTTTGAACGACTAATTTTTCATATGCTTTGTTTTCGACCATTCATAATGGTAGTGTCGGCGGAATCAGTTTGCAGAAGACCTTAAAAGGTCAAAAGCCTGAAAATCCTCGATGACCAAGGTAATGTTCCATTATAGAATTTTGATCAAAAATATTACAAAGAATCGACCAAAAAATACTATTAAGCGTTCATTTACTAAACATTTACTATAAAAAGACATTAAATCAGAATTCAGTATACACCCTAAAAGCATATTTCATAGTAAGCAAGAAATGAAGCCCAAAAAACATCCAAAAAATGTATCACATACCTCCAAGAAATGTCCATTGAATGTACCTCCAAGAAAAGTTCTTAAACCGAAAATAATCCTTTGCAAACATTTCCTTTGAATGTACCTCCAAGAAAATTCCTTAAACCCAAAACAATCCTTTGCAAAAATGTCCTTTGAATGTACCTCAAAAAAAAGTCCTTAAACCCAAAGCAATCCTTCGCAAAATCAAACCAAATGAAGAAATGTGCAAAATTATGCGAAAATATTGAATGCTTTTACGTCAATGTATATTTCCGCAAAATTCTTTTTTTGGAGGGGCTTCGTTGTGTTTTCTGGGCAATGGAAAGTCAAGTAAATGTTCAGCCAAAATTTTGTGTCCTTAGACTTGACTGGTCGTTGGCATAAAAACTAATTTGACAGAACTTTTTTACAAGTTCGGTCGAGCTAACACGTCTGCACTTACGCAGAGCCAAGCTCTGAATACATATCTTCAACTTTGGCCAGATTAAACTCCATGAAACATTTTGAATTAACTGTAAAAACAAAGACAAGCATTTTCAGAATTCAATCTACTTTCAGGAAATATAACTTTTATGGAATTTCATAAATATTTACTAACTTTAATTGATTTTGTAATAAAACGGGTGCAAACAATTTTTGAAGCTCATTATGATTCAATGAAATCAATATTTTGTATCTTCCAAAATACACTGTAAAACAAATTGAGAAAATTATGGCGCATTACATCGGTCTGTTGTCTGTAATGGGTAGTTTTTAAATTTTTAGTTTATAGCTTATATGTTGAGAAATTTCATGCGTTGCGAAACATATTCAAAATATGTAGTTTTTTCATATTAGATCAGTTCAAAATATTCTAGTAATTATGATATGCATCACTTGGTTTTGTAAATATAAAGAAACCGAAGTAGAGTCTATCTAGATTGTTGTAACACATTTTATTTCTCAAAAACACAAAGTTTCAAAGATTATACTAGTGCGTATTAACATGACTTCTTATGAATTCTTTGATTGTTAAAAAACCTACACTCAAAGAAACGCTAAGTTGACATACCAAATGTGTATAAAAAAATCCAAAAAATAAGTAATATAAAGATAATGAAATTTCTGACAACTTTTATTTTTATCGGAAAATGAAATTCTAAACGGAAAAACTATTTTGGCTTGGAGAAAGTTGAAGAACAGAAAAAAATGATTTTTTTCCTCAAAAATGGGCAAAAAGTGTTACCCAACTTCACATTTTCACCCCAAATTCAAATAAAAGCAATAGAAAAATCTATCTAAGAAAATGGTTGAAATTGAAAGTACTAGAATACAAGACTATTATCATTACACAGGCTATATGAAATTGAAGTAAAAATATACCATATCTCTCTTTGAGAATATCGGGTAAGGAATCAAATTCCCTAAGTATAGTATAAGACCAAATTTGGTATTCCGGAAAAAGGGGACTGCGTTTTCCAAATAAAACTAAAAATGCTACCACAGATATTTCAAAATGGCCACCAAATAAATTCGTAAACATATGGAGGTCTTGGTAATGCTCGAACTGAGAAAGGGAAGCGAGAAAATAAACATACCAGCAATTAATTCATGGTAAAGATAAACCATTAAAAGGGATAGTAGTGGTATTGATACTACCTATAGATTTTGATAATGGTTTTGGAATGGAAACAATGGGACGAGAGGAGGTCCTCCTATTCGACCATATGGGTTCACCAAAAACACAGTCAAATACATTAAAACGTAACAATGGTAAACGTTAAAGCTAAACGAAAAAAAACAAAGGGTTGTGTAACAGAAAGGAGCACAATAAACGCACAAGTAGACTTTCAATTTTGGAATGAGCATTAACAGTGGATGTCTGAGAGAGACTCCCGTATGATTCTCATTCGTAGGTATTTTTTCTACATAAACTTAGCAGAATTCTAACCAAATAACGAAATATACCTTTAACTAAATCAATACCATATATATATATATATATATATATATATATTTACAGAAATGGTTATGGAGTAGTTGTATTCATCTTGGCCTCAATGCCGAAAATCTGATTACATTGAGGATGTCTAAATCCTGGTGCATCTCACTGCTAAGAATGAGAATGAAACTATAGCTTGGAAACTTCTTCCTTAATGAGGAATCTATAGATTCGATTTCAGAGATTTTTCCCAACTTGAAGATACAAACAAATTTATTTAAGAGCAAACAGTAAAACATGACAACAGTCAACTTATGGAATGGATTCCCATGATTCTTCTTCATCTTTCTTCTTGACCCCAGTAGAGAGGAGGGCAGCTTTGTTGGCTTCAGTGTCCGCCTCTTTATTATGGGTTCTCAGCACATGGTAATAATTCAACTTCTGAAAAGCGTTTTCCAGACCATTAATTCTGGATATCAGCCTTGCCAGTTTAAGATCCAAAGCTGGGGAGTTGGAAATAATTGCGTTTATAATGATCTGGGAATCACCTATAACATTAGCTTCACTTATATTTAATTCTTTGAGGATCTTGAGACCTTGAAAGAGTGCCAAAGCCTCAGCCTGGATGCTGGATGAATATCCAAGCCCCCAAGCAAAGGAATGAATTTTTTCCCCACCTGGGCTTACAACAATGCCTTCTACACCAGATTTTCCCGGATTTCTCTTTGCTGCCCCATCAAAAAAGAGAGAGTTCCTTGAATGCGATGAGAGCTAGTCTTGAAATTCAATTTCATATTTCCTTATTTGCCAGTCTTTGAGAGGAGGGACGTTTCTAACTGCTGTTTGAAATTGCAAGTCTAGGAATGATCCCCAAGCAATGTCCTGTTGGCTGAGGTTAGAATCATCTTTTACATCGGTCAAGCACTCCTTTAAATGAAATTTAATCTTGATTTCTAAGGCCTTGTGATTCTGTTTAGTATTTCTGAAAAATCTTCTGTTTCGTTCTAGCCAGATCTGCCAGCAAACAACCTTGGGAAGGATAGCCCAAGAAGTTTTGATTATCTGGTTTTTAGGAGGAGGGACAGGATATCTATTTGCCCAATTATAAAACAGTTTAGCAATGGAACAAGGAATCAAAATGTTGGAACCAAGATTGTGGATGAAGGAGAAGCAAATCTGCTTAGAGAAACTACATTAAAGGATTAAATGGACTGTTGTCTCTGCATTTTCCTTGCACAACGAGAAGATAGAGGGACCATGGAATCCTTTCCTCTGCAGAATGTCATACGTTAGAACTTTTCCATGGAAAAGGAGCCAAGCAAAGAAGTCGACTTTGGGCCACGATGGACAACGCCTGACACCATGCCAAGGTGCTGGGTCAGGGGGGACGTGTGGCCTCTCTTTCAGCTTGGCATACCAAATGAAGATAGCGTAGCCTCTGGCATTCGGCCCCCAACCTTTCAAATCTCTTTTCCTCATGTGCATGGGCACCAAGCCATGAAGGATATCAAGAAGCGTGGACCATTCATTGATCAGATGAGCTGGCACCTCAATACGTTTCCAACCTGCCCAAACAGAATCGCTTCATAGAGAAATATCCCATAACGAACACAACCCCTCTCTATCCATCCAGCATCTCAGCGCTCTAATGGAGGCTCTGTCTTCAATTGGGTCCATATTCATGATTTTATCAGTCCAGATGTTGATCTTTTTTCCATTTCCTGGAATCCAGTAGGAGTGCGCATTGATTAAAGGAGCAGCTTTAACATACAGTTTCAGGAAGGACGAGTTAGGAAGATGGATCACATTGTTTAGACAGCTAGAGCGAGGACCTCTAAAATACTTTTTCCAGAGAGCCAATTGGGCCCAGCCAAGCTTGGGCACAATGATCCTCCAAATAATCTTCGCTTCTATAGCTACATTCTGCTGACAGAGATTTTTGAAATTCAAACCACCCCCCCACAATGGTTTGGAGATGGTTTCCCAACTGATAAGGGGAATCTTGTTTTCATTCTGTTTGCCTCCCTTCCAAAAGAACCTCTGCATGAACTCTTCCATTTTTTTTAATATGCTTGCCGGAGCGAGAAGCACAGCAAAATTAAATAGAGGGAGGCTGGTGAGAACATATTTTATTAGGACAGATCTACCAGCTGTGTTGAGCTAGGAGTAACCCCAGGCTTGGATCCTGGTCTTGAATTTTTCGAGTTGTGGGAGCCAGTCTTTGCTTGCAAGTCTTTTATGATAAACAGGAAGGCCCAAGTATTTGAAAGAGGACCAAGAAAAGGAGGCTGCAAAACCCAAACATCTAGAAATAGCAGAGAGAAATCTGGGCGAAGTGTTCCAACTGAAGATATGACATTTTTTCTTATTTAAGACGCTGCGTGAGGCCTCACAGAATTCATCCAACACCTAAATCAATACCATATTACTTGAAATAGTATTTCACATTTAACCCTTAGATAACTAATACAGTGGGAAATTTTTGAAATTCATAGACAGCGTTAGCTGTAAAATGATACAAAGGAGTACCTGGGAACATGGGGTTCCATAAAACCACGCTTAACCTAAGTCCTTGTCATTGGTGAGAAACATAATAACCTGGAGTTCCTGGCAAGAACAACGAATGAATTAGAAATGAAATGAAAATACCAGAATTGTGAAAACTAGAAACAGCCAATGCCAAATTCCAAAAAAAACCAAAGGAAGAAATGTGTCTTACCTGGATAGAACGATGAAGTTACCCTCTGCATGGAAAACAGAACCTTCGCTTCAGCTTGCCAGTGTGAATTCACATCTCCAAAGGAAAAGAAGGAATTGGGGAAGGCGAGAATAAAAACTTTTAGCAGTAAACTGACATGCGTAGCAGAGGCCAAGAGATAGGTTGCTCAACCAAAACTATGGAGTGAAAATGGTATCAAACCAAAAACGAAAACATTTATTGAAACTCAAAAACCCTAACTGCGAAGAGATCCTCACCGTTGAGTTGTAGGAAATCTGGAGAACTCCCGTGGATTGAATGGTTGAATCAAGCCAAGGATGAGCCATGTGAACGAAGTAATGTTAATTTAATGAAAATCATTCCTGAGGAATATTTCATACAGGAGGTTGGTGTATTTGGATACGGAGAAGCAATCACATTAAACCACAGTAAACACAAAACAATCGGCATGTTTAAATCTGGCGAGGTGGATTATACATAACCCAAATTATCATATGTGAACGCACAGTAAGAGTTTGATAAATAGCCTCTGTATTAAATGAGGACAGGTATAAAGTAAAACTCCATTAAATGTGGTTAATGTTGGTGACATCGTAATACCTGCAACGAAGTTATATATGTAAATATAGCGTAAGAGTTCATATCTTATAGATGCAATATGATTAAGTGTAAAGTGAACCTGCAAGTAGGTCTTCAAAGGTAAATGGAAAATTGATTGAGTTATTAGAATTAATGTGAGACAATCTAAATATAAATTTGATTTTAAAACTCATGGTTAACCCTATTATGGATCAACGAATTAAATGAAATATTCACCGAAGTTAGGATAGAGCTTTCATAAAGTTAATGTAGAGGGGCAAGGTCTAAGTGACAATTAATATCCATTAGAATGAGGTCATTAAAAAGGTAAGTTCTCTTATGTCAAATTAAATATATATCTCAGAAAGTAGAGATAGTTCCTAACTTCTAATTAAATTTAAGAAAATGTCTCTATTGTTGGAGAGAAATAGACTTACAAAATGTATCAAGTAGTTAACATGGAAAAGAATGGGTTAATAAGAGTCAAGCATGGGATTTAGCTATTATTCTACAAATTCAATGTAAAATAAAAGGGAATTGGACCTAGACCACGAGTCTCTTTGAAAGTGTAGAATTGAAATTTTAGTCCCAAAAAGGTACACGTTTAAATCATGAAAGATTAAAAATACAACAACGAAAAAGGTTGAGAGATGATATTCATTAGAATGTGACGAACCATGGTAAGACTATTTATGTGAATAGTAGAAACTCCATAAATAGAGAAAAAAAATGGTTGAAATAGAGATATTACACTTAGAATTTAGTAGTCCTAATTACCTAAGTCCTAATTATTTTTAATAATTAAAGTTCTATGTAATCATCCTCATGTAGCTTTTAATGTTTTAGAATTATAATCCTATTAATAAATTTATATTTTTTTAAATAAAATAATAAAATATATTGAAAATATTTATTACAATAAAATTATAAGTAAATTTTATTATTTTTATTTAAATTATAAATAAAAATAATTTTTTTTTAAAATTGAAAATCAAATTATAATACGTTTCAATATTGTTCTTAACCGTATATCATCCTTTTAAAATTTTGGTGGGTAACAATAATAAATTTACTCTAAAGATCTAAATGCTTTTCAAAATTTTGTGACATCTGGATGAGAGATTATTTTAATTGGCGTGATATTCAAATTAAAATGGATTAAAAGAAAAAAAAAATAGAAATCTAATAGAATTTTAATTTTTTTTTTAATGTTTTTACTTTGAAATTAAAATAAATGTATAATTAAAAGAAATGAAAATAAATAAATTTATAAGTGTGTTTATTTTGAAATATGGTTTTATAAATTTAATTTAATTATTTATTTAAAAATTATAAAATAAGATTTAATTTTAATGATTATTTATCAACATTTTTTGGTTACAAATAGAGATTTATTTAAAAGTAGTTATATATTTTTTGTTTTTAAATTTAATTAAAAAAATATTATAAATAAATTATATAAAATATCTTATCTATAAAATAAGATATAGTTTTGTAACATATAATATTGATAATTTGTGGTATTGTAATAAAGTTTATTTATAAGTTAATAATATATATATATATATTATTTTGACAGTGGCGACGTCGATGGTTACTATTCATTAAGATGAATCTGGTTTATTGGACCTTAAGAGAGGAGAAATAATCTAAGTTTTATTCTTCAAAATCTTGTTTCTATGGTCAAAGAGAAGGGAAATAAGTGCTCCAAGATCGCTATAGGTGGGTTGGTTTAACAGGTCAAGAATATTGGAAGTGTGGCAGATGGCAGGGAATTGAGAGTGAATGTGAGTCAAAGTCGGGAAGTCTAAAAGGAAGTGCTTTTCATCTTCCATCTGCTTAGAATCGCAAATATGGTAGGTTCTATCGATCCAAGAGGTCTTGGGAATATACCACTGCTTGGTCCCAATCCGAAGCTCATGGGAATTAGTTCTTATCTTAGCGATGCTCATTTTCTTCTTATTGTTGGACAACACAGAGAGATAATTATGATAATCAAGGGTGGGATTGATCACTTCCTTATAGTATCTTAGCTCCCTTTTACCCTCTAGCTCCTGATCCTCCCATAGCTTGTCCTTAAACTTCGAGGTAATAGTATTTTTTATATTATCTTTGCTTCCCATACTGATCTCCTCCTTAGTTCCCCAATGGTTGAGCTAGGACTGGGCATTCTAATGTCACCCGCGCTTGAGGTGAAGGTGAGGGTTTTAACTAAAGTTAGAAGAAATTTTAGAGAGCTTTTTTTATTCCATGTTGTCAAGCTTCTTCTTATACATCAGATATCTAAACATAGTTGTACTTTCAACGAGAGACAAACTAGATTCGATGAATATGATAGGATAGGGAGTATTTCTCTTTATCTTAAGGTTGTAGGTTATGAATTTCTTTTGAATCATCTCAATCTTCCTCCATGACTCTCTCGATATACTGCAACCCCAAACTTCACATCCGTATAAGACAACAGGGGTGACAAGGGTCTCAAATAGGAACCTCTTTTTACTCCAAATGTAAATATCGACCGACTTACAATTGTTTTCAAGCTCATAATACACTTTTCAACCCCCAATTCTTTTTCGAGTTGAGATGATGAGGGAAGTCGATGCCCAAATACTTATAAGAAGAAACCTCCTCTAAGAACTGGTTATTATACACGAAACTACCATGGGTGATCTTTTTCGATTAAATGATCATGACTTTAGTCTTGTTGGTATTAACTGCCATCTTGAAGCAGTAGTCATGAAGAATCTCGAGTTGTTTGTCAAGGTCATCATGGATTTTTGCAAGAAGAACAATATCATCGGCATAGAAGAGAAGGGTAATGAGAACACGAGCAATCTCAGTGTTCTTTCACCCCGAAGATTTGAGATACTGCTATAGCTTATCGATGTATATTCCAAAAAGGGTAGGGAATAAGGGACACCCTTGCTTAACTCCAATATTCCAATTAATAATTATCAATATTTACTAATTATTTAATTTATATAATTATACATTTTTTAAATTTTATAAATTACAATATTGTAAATAGTTTTTTGATATAGTATTTTATAAATTACAATATTTAATATAAATAGTATTTTGATGTAGTATTTTTTTTAGACTTTAAAATCTTCCATTTCAGCTTTATTTTTTTATTTTTTTTTTTAAGTTTGCACACCATCACATTTATGGTGTTACAAACATTATATGGTGGTAATTTATGGATTTCAGTGGGTTTTGTATATATAAAGAGATAGGGTATTGTATAATTGTTATTTAGGGTTTAGGTGAACCTATTGCAGTATAAATATTTGATGATCTATTATATTTTTATTGTAAATATTTTTTATAAATTTTTTTTTTTATTTTGCTATTAGAGAAATGGTAACTCTATGAGGCTTGTGTTGACATGATATGGGGTCAGGCTTGTACTTGCATTACATGGGTCAATTCCATGTGTCACCACTATAGCCCCTAGGTGAGCCACACACGCCTCTCGTTCATGGGTAAAATAGGGGGGATTTGAACCTTGGATCTTATACTTTACATAATATTTCATATCACGGTCATTGCCAATTGAATTTTTCCCCTTAGGCCTTATTACAAAGAAGGACAAGAATTGGGCTGCAATTGACTTATGTGTGCATAGCTCATGAGACCATTTTTAATATAGTATCTCTATATACAACTACAAGTTCAACTACTACTTTAGGGTACCCCATGGCTTTAAGGTTAAGCACGCACGTAAATTGAACCTTATTTAGCAATAAAAAACTCCTCACTCTCCACCATTCAATACAACCCCTTTAAGAAATTTATATTTATTTAATTGCATATATTTATTTGTTTTTAATTAATTAGCACTATACATTTTCCCACCTCTTCCATTCCTCACATACTTGGATGGTTGTCGAAAGGAAGGAGGATGCTACATATTCCCCCTCCTCCATTGCTCACATGGTTGTCAATCATGGAGAGGAAGGATGATGCTACATAAATATGCGGTTGATGGGTTTTTTTATCAATAATGGAGAGGAAGGAGGATGTTACATAAATATGTGGTTGAATTTATTTTTTTAATGCAGTTGAACATTTTCTAGAACTATTTTTGGGAGTTCTTTTACTCCCAACATCTTTGTTTGCATCTCAATATTTTGCAAAGCAAAATTCTTTTAGATGTACATATTTTGAAGGTATGATGGTGTTATTATTCTAGTGTGCTCTTCGTTTGGTTAAAAATTTTGCTTATAGGTTGTAAATATGGGTGTATGTTGCTATTCATTGGAGAACTTGTTGTGTGAGTTTTCCTTCCTCAAGTGAGGATGCATAGACTTTTAGATGTACAAATATTGAAGGTATGATGGTGTTATTATGCTAGTTTACTCTTCTTTTGGTTAAATGTTTCTCTTATAGGTTGTAAATATGGGTGTATGTTGTTATTCATTGGAGAACTTGTTGTGCGAGTTTTCCTTCTTCAAGTGAGGATGCTTTTACGATGGTATGGTGGCCTTATATGGAAATGTGTTATGAAATAAACTTTGTTAAAGGCCCACTTTAATACTTTCAATTATTTCCTTTAGGCACTTCCATAGTTTCAGTACTATTACATGGTACAAGAATGGTGACGTTGCATGGTATTTAAGTACAAATGTGTAGGTTTTAGCCATATCTCTCAAATAGAAGGCAAGACTGATCCCTCACGTTATGATGGTAGAGATCAATCAAAATGCATGGTACCATGGAAGCTTGCACGCTTGAATATTACCATTTTGTATATTACATGTATTCAATGGAAAGATTACATTACACAGTTTTATTGAATAAATTCAATGAATTTGGGAATGAATAAAGATAGATAGATAGAAAATATTTCAGATTAACCAAATCCTAATGATGTAATTAATCCCAAAGATTTTCTATCTATCTACATCATGGATCACAAATGTCTTAGATCTAACATAAATGAATAAAAATGTTTTCTAACATAAAATGGTAGGCCCCAACTTCACATTCAATACCATTTAGTAGAAGTGTATGAAGATGAGTTGTGGATTATGTGCGTTAAGGACAGTAACAATAGATTTACCTAAATAATGGAGCCCACTTTATTGGGGATTACAACCTTTTTCGCGGTTCACACCACATGAAAATCTAGATGTATGGTGTTGGTGTATGAAATTTAGAGAGTTGTGGTGTTGTTGTATGAAGTTTTGAGAGTTATGGGAAATTTATGATGTGTACTGACATTTTCTGGACTCTTCATCTTCAGTGTGAGACAACATTTAGTGTTAGAGATTCATTGAAGTTTGAGTATTTGGATTGAAGTACAAAATAGCAATGAAGGTATAGGTGTATATAATTGAGATTTGTGTACTATTTTTGTGGTATTTTTGGTTGGGTTAGTTGCACTTTTTGTGTGAGGATTATAAAATAAGCATAAGTTTTTTTATTCAATATGAACAAAATTCATATATTAAATATTTAATAAAAAAAAGTTATATTTATATGTATATAATGTGATGGTGTATTTGCATTATTGAGAATTGAGAAGTCATGTTTTGGGAGGTCATGTTATTTAAATAAGATGTCTTGTTTTATTATTATTATTATTATTCTAAAAATTTTTGTCTTTACTGTACTTATGTAAATGTTTAGGTTGCCTATCATAGTTGATGATATGAGATGATATCACTTACAACATTTTTATCATAATTATCTTATTGTGAAAGGGTTAGACCACCCTAAATCAATTTTTTTTGCAAAATCATATAGCAACAATTTCTATGATTTAGGAAATGATAAGATGATTCCACATAGAATCTTCACTTAACTTTTCATATTAATTTTTCTTTTGTTACTATGACCCTTGTGATTTTCATGATGATAGGGAATTCTTGTAACATGATCTTTTCTTACCATATTTGTAGTTTTTTCTTGTTTCACATTTCATAGTATGACTTTATTACATCCTTGTGTGACTTTATTGGTCATAAAATCTTTATTGCTAAAAATATTTGAATTTTCCATCATTTGTACATTGACATTTAATAATATCCCATAGCCCTGCTTTGCCTAGATTGGTCATTGTTCTATTGTTAATTAGCAATCTTGATTAATAATTCATCTATTTATGGTTGTGCTTATTTTATCTTTCTACTTGTGAGAAAATTTTGATTATAATTGTTTTGGGGAAAAACTTCTTCACCATTTTCTAACTTTTCAAATTTACTTATGTGTCCAACTCTTTGGCTTCTCATTCTTTAACTTTTAACTTTTTCTAAGAAAGAATTTTGTTTGTACCTTTTTCATTATTTCTTCTCTAGATCTAAAGATATTGATTCTTATGTTTTACTATTAGATGCATTGCATTTTATTCTATGAATTATTGATTTATGCAAATAGTTATTGATTATTCTCTATTGAATCGAAAATTTCTTAATTTTTATTAATGATAATCTTTTTAAAATATTTTTTTATTGATATCACAACTTTTACATTAACTTAATAGTGTGAAAAAACACTTTTTATATATCATTTGTCTTTCAAAAAAATTCCTCTAAACATAATCTCATTGTAATATATTATTTTCTTCCCAAGAATACAATATATTATTTTCTTCTTATAATAAGAATGCCAAAATTTTCTTCTTAATTATAGATGATGGTACTTAATGTTTCGAGCAAGATTAAACTAATAATTCCATAATGTTTCGAGCAAGATTAAACTAATAATTCCATAAACATAATCTTAAATTTAGATGTAAATTTATAACCATCAATTATAGCGAGAAATTTTTTAATTTTATATTGTTTTCATATTATATTATATTATATTATATAATATATATATATATATATATATATAATTATTATTATTATTTAATTATATTTTCTTTGTATTTTTAATGATGAAAATGTCAATCTCTTTTTCCTTCTTTTAATAATATTGTTGATTTTATATAAATAAATAGAAATAAAAAATAAAATATTAATCACATTTTCTTAATAGTAATGTTAACTTTTTAAAAAGGATTAATCTTTTTTAAATAATGATGTTATTTTTTAAAATATTTTATTTAAATGCAAAAAATATCATTGATTCTTTCTATTAAAACTAAATTTTATTCAGTCAATTTATTTATGTGAAATTCCCTCGATCAACAGAATATCATTAACCAAACTCTTCCAGCCCACTTTTAATTGAGCATGATTCCGACATGCTTTAAACGAGTGTCGCGCTGCTCTATCAAATTTTGCTGTTGACTTGCACGATGATACCTGATATCCCACGCGACTTTAACTCCAACTAGTTTATCTTCATGGAAACCACGGAGATGAATGGCCGCTGAGAGTGTAGATTAAGCAGAAATGAATGGCGGCTGAGAGTGTAGATTGATGCGAATCGGTGATTGGTACCGATTTCATCGCTACCTGATCGCACAGCTAATACAAAGGTTTCCCACATTTTATTTCCAGCAGTGGTACTATATTTCCTTGATGCTCTTTCAGAACACAAAATCTATACGGCGATGCTTTGAAGGCAGTTGTACTGATGTTAGTCATTAGCTTTTCTTCTTCTGTCTTGAATTCTAATGTTTGTTTGCCACTTTTGAACGACTAATTCTGCATGTGCTTTGTTTTCGACCATTCATAATGGTAGTCTCGGCGGAATCAATTCGCAGAAAACCTTAAAAGGTCAAAAGCCTGAAAATCCTCAAAGACCAAGGTAATGTTCCATTATAGAATTTTGATCAAAAATCTTACAAGGAATCGACCCAAAAAAACTATTCGACGTTCAATTACTAAATACTTACTATAAAAAGACATTAAATAAGAATCTACTGAAGTATATTTAGAAAGAGATATTAAATCAGAATTCAGTATCCACCCTAAAGCAAAAAAATAATTCGATGACATAATGATATTAGTTGTATGTAATTATTTAGTTATAAAGTATAATTTATTTATTTTTAAGTTGGGCAAGATAATTTTTTTCAGAAAATATATTTATTTAAAATTAATATATATATATATATATATATATATATATATATATATATATATATATATATATATATATATATATATATATTAGTTTTATTATAATAAACGTTTTTCATAGTAAGCAAAAAAATAATTGGATGACATAATGATATTAGTTGTATGTAATTATTTAGTTATAAAGTATAATTTATTTATTTTTAATTTCGGCAAGAGAATTTTTTTCAGAAAATATACCTATTTAAAATTTAAAAAAAAATTATATATATATCAAAATAATTATTATAATTTTATTATAATTTTAAATTTATCTATCAAAAATTTCAATTTTTAGTTTTTTTTAAATGTAAAATTTGAAGAAATGTTTATATCTACATTTACATATATATTTATTTGATTTCTAATTCCATTTAATAAATCATATATATATATATATATATATATATATATATATATATATATATATATATATATATATATATATATATATATTCACTTAATTTTTTAAAGTATGTCTATTAATTTTATGTTATGATTTAGTTATAAAGTATAATTTATTTACTTTTAATTTTGTCAAAAGATATTTTTTTTGGAAAATATATTTATTTAAAATAAAAAAAAATTATATATATGAAAATAATTATTATAGTTTTATTATAATTTTAGATTTACCAAATAAAGAGATATCAAATCTTTCAATTTTTAATTTTTTTAAGTGTAAAATTTGAAGAAATGTTTACATCTACATTTATTTGATTTCTAATTCCACTTAATAAATCTCATATATATATGCTAAATAAAATATATTTTCACTTACAGTTTTTTGACATCTTTTATAATTTTTAAAGTTAAATAAAAAATTTTCTTTAACTTGTTTTATATTTTTTATAATTTATTTTTTTAACTTTCTATATCGGAATAGAGTTTATTGTAAATATTTATAGATATGAGAATAGACTATATATATATATTATATATATATATATATATATATATATATATATATATATATATATATATATATATATATATGATGATGGTGGTGGTGATGGTTAACATCTATTAAGAAGAAAATTTAGCCTATCAGACCTAAAAAAAACAGATTATTTGATTTTCCTTAAAATTGCACTCCTATGCTCAAAGAGCTTGGAGAGAAGCATCATGAGCTCACTATAACTTTGACATTTTAAAAGGCTAGGAAGGTCGGTATTGCAACAAAGATTATGAAACTGATATCTAATGTGGGTGTATGCAAAGCGCTCTAAGAGGAAGTGATTTTCATCCTCAATGTTCATATTCTCACAGAGATGGAAAATCCTTCCACCCATGGTGTTTTAGGGACTGCCCAATGACTTGTCTCACTATGGAGCTCATGAGAGTTCATTATTATCATGACTATATATATTTTTTTTATTTCACTAGTTAAAACTGTAATGCCTCTCACTTTTCACAATTTTTTTTTTTTTAATACACAACTGAATATCATTACCATCCTTTATATTATTATTGTAAAATTGCCTTTATAGATTTCTGTCACAATCCGACAAGATTCTATTAAAATCTTTAATTTATCATATTTTTCATTTCATCGTAAATTGACGAGATTCTGTCAGTAATACTAAAACTACCATTTTCTCTTACTGAGTTTTAGTAATTTCTTCACTACTGATAATAATATTCTATGCATAATGTGATACATTAAACTAAGGTTAAACGACTTCTTATGGTTATTCTATGACAACTCCTTCTTTTAATTAACTACTTCTTTGAACCTCTTTCGATAATATCTATTTATATATATGAGGTCCCCTCATCAAATATATAAATATTTCATTTTATTTTTATTAAAGAACCTCTTTAATCATTTAATTGTTATATAACGTGACATTATGAAGTCAAGGGAACAATATAGTAGCCCCTAGGTTACCATTGCACCCATACCTTATAAAATTATCAAATATCATTGATGCAATGATTTCTTATCTTTCTACCTCCCTTTTATATCAATCAAGTCAATTTCATATTTCGACCCAACCACATTAATAATTTAATCACTTTTTTTTTTTTTCAACTATTGTCCTTCCATATTCATTACTTTAGGTTATCCTTGCATCCAAGACTAGACTCACCTTACATTCGACTTTGAAAGTTCACATGCAGCTATTCACAAACTCATTGTTTTCTTTGAGGACATTAATGGAGGTTATAATTAATAACGTACCATTTTTATACTCGTCTCTATTCCAGTTAATTCGTGGCAGATGGTAAGTGAACTGGAAGAGACAGATAGTACCACTCTTAATTTTTGCCCGATGCCCCATGTGACTTTGTACTAGTTATTAAATGCATATATTTTTTTTGGGAATTACTTGGAGGGATTTTCTCCAGGATTTGATGTGAATTTTTCTTCATTTTCAAGAGGCATCTCATAGCAATTTTCCTTTAATTAATCCTAGCCACATTAGCTGGGCCTCTATGTTTATCACAATGAGATTTTTCTTTTACTTTTACAATCATATTTAAGGTTTGTTACTAATTCCATTTGGTTATTATGTGTAAACCCAGATTCCTTATGATCCCACGCTATGCAAACTCCTCCCCTTTTAAATTTCATTAAATTCCTTTATACGTTTCATGCCTACCTTCTATACCCTTGAAATAAGTCATGGTCAGTGCATTTAATATATGACAATCAATAATAGATGGAGACTTACTCTTAAAGTAAACTATTCAATGGCACTGTCACATCTCAAATTTTTATTCTACGTGAGAAATCCCAATGGGGATTTTATTTAGGTGCGTTCACTTACAGGACTGATACTTGATTTCCCTTACGCTATTAGTGTGGTTTTCTTATCACGAATCTGAAGGAGGAACCAAGATCTTGTACCACATGGACGGTGATTATCACGGTGCTTATTTGGGTTTGATGTATATCAATTGAGGGTTTTCACTTGTATCCTTCATTTGGACGTATATCGTTTTACATGACATTTTTCACAAGTCACAGTATTACAAAAATGAGCAGAGATTTACCTGTGCCGATGGCTTCTCTGACTTTTGACACAGGTATGATTTGTCCACATAGAAATTTCTCTCTCAATCTCTTATCCACGCGCTTCTCCTTCTTATTGTCAAACCCTCATTTGTAATTTATTTTCTCTTACTTATCTTATGCAGGAAGAAATGGTTGCGCATGTCTTCTCATCATGTTTGCTTTAGGGTTCATAAAGCTATCTCTTATTTCTCATGGCATTCAAAACCAGGAAATCCTTAGCGTAATTGGTAAGTTGGTTATTCATCCCTATCTTTAAGACTAGAGTGGAACAATATTTCTTTCATTTATTAACTCAATTTCCCATGACATCGTAGACATCATTTGCTAAATTTGGTGAATGATTTACTTTTATTTTTTATAGAGACTTGGCATTTATTTCCTTCCTTTCTTGGACTTTTCCACTTCCTTTCACTATTATTACATTAATATTTTCTCATCCTGTTATTTGTGTTTGCAATCTGGTAGGGGCATAAATTTCCTCAGGTATGCTACATTTTAATCCCCTATTTATCGTTCCTAATGGTTTTCTTTATTATAAATTTGAATATGACTAAATTCAGACTTTTTTGCATTCAGGTAACCACTTTGCGATAATACTTCATCATTCTAGTTTGATATGACTTCCATTTTTTTTTGTTTTTGACTAGGTTTAATCCGTTCTTCATCGTTGCCCAGGTAGGTCCTTCAGTTTTCATGAAGATTTTGTCAATCCCATCCTAATGACTTAGGGAAAACGCCCTTCTTTAGGGTGACTCGTTTTATATGTATATAAATTGTTTTATTTTTCTTGTATTCCAACCATGCCTAACTGTAAAAAAATATTGTACCCTTGTTAGATTTGTAATTTATTGGACATTCTAGGCATACTGAGCTTAACCGTAATATAAGTGAACTGCATCGTTTTCCTTCCGCTTTCATTTAAAATAATAAGTATCAGTTTTCATATATTCGAAGGAAATGTTCTTCATTTTTGTACGCTGATGTTATTGTATACTATATTCGGTATTACTAAAATTTGTAAAGTTAAAGTTTAAAAGTAAAGACTCCTATTTCTCTAAAATGAATTTGATGTATCTGAGACCTATTGGCCATAATAATATATTCATGCTCCATTCCTATTTTCATTGTAATATGGCTTCTCATTAATACTTTTAATGCTAGTTGTCTGTTGGGATAATTGCCCCAATTCACTTTTTAGCTAACAAATTTTCTAAATAACCATGATATGTAAATTATTGTCAGCTTAACTATATATATTACAGTTAAATTTTGTGCAAAATATAACTTAACTAGATCAGGGTATATACATATACATATGTAGGAGTTCAATACTTCACTGAACTATACCATGAAGGGAAAAATTCAACAATAGATCTATGCATATTCTATTCATGCAGGTTTATGTCTTTATCTAGAATATGCACAATTGTATCAGTTTACAAATCCCTTAGAAATTTTGATACATTTTAGCTACATGTATTATTCCTGTATCTTCATTTTTCTGAGGTTAAATTTCAGGATACTATATAGACCAGCATGTTACATCATAGTGCGAAAGTCTTAATTGAAATTCCTATTAGCAAATTCTTACTACTAGCACTTAAGAATTCTAGAATGGTAATTTATCTTAGATACATACATTCATGAAATTGTATTTCTCTACATGTAATTAATATGAATTTGAAATGTATGTCTAATGATATTGTTTTTATATAATAACAACCATTTTATAGCTAATAGAGGCTAGCATAATTTTCAGTTAGATTTCCTAACTCCAAATTTAAATCTGTAACCAGATGTAGACATTCTGGATTTTGGAATTAACTTGAATTTACCCATACAACTATACATATTTCCACATTATTAATATGACGAAATATGTTAAATTTATGGTCCTAGTACTAACTGACAATTAAACTAAGAAATTCCATTCGACTAAATGTAAACCATTTTCACATGCGCATATATATATATATATATATATATATATATGAATATGTTCCAAAACATATACCATTTAACATATATACGAACTCCATATCAACTAGAATTATGCTAGTTAAGTGTGTATACCACTTGCTCTAAATAGTTCCACCCATCCATAGAGATATCTCTCTATAACTCACCTCCAAGTCGAGACCTTGGCTCCTAGTGATAGACAATCCCTTCTCTATCCTGGAGCATCTTATTTAAGCTGTGATTTTCCAAGCCTATTTCCAATTTCTGCATCTAGAAATTTCAGGATGATTTCTTCCTGTCTTGCCTAGGCTTTCCCTCATTGAGGTATTTTAAAGTTGTATTTTCTGCTTTTCTAGCTTTTTCTTCCTCTTCCTAATTACTTTCCTCTTCATTAAGGAAATTAGATGTTTATCTCCAAATCTAATTTTTGTAATATTCCTTCCAAGGATTTCTCGAAGGTGTGGGAATGTCTCATCACCTTATCCACATCCTCATGGATCTAGGTTTCAGATCTCCATTCTCAATCTAGTCATTGCACACATAACTTTTATATTTATTTTTATTAATTAAAATTAAAATAAATCCACACACTAGTTCTCCATTGGGGTCCACTTCCCCTTTGGACTTATTCAAATGTCAATTAAAAGCATAGAAACTAGGGGTATTACATATTTCCCCTCTAAAGACAAACACCGTCCTTGGTGTTGATAAAAAGATTAAAAATTTCATTGTGTAAACAATGATGGATATTTTTGTATAATATCAGCTTCTCATTCCTAGGTAGCCTCTTCGGATGTAAAGTGCCTCCACTGCACTTTTACCTTGGCTACAGTCTAGTTCCGAAGTTCAATTTCTTCATGCTCCAAGATTTGAAGCGGCTCTGGAAGGAATTCTCCTTCTAGTTCCACCTGAATCACGTTCCAATCAATAACGTGAGTAGAATTATGTACATATTCTTTTAATAAAGAAACATGAAACACATCATGAAACTTAATATGAATGGGTAAGGCTAATTTATAGGAAACTGGTCCAACTCTTTCTAGCACTCTAAACGGTCCACAGTATAGTGGATCTAATTTGGCACAACTTCTGGTGTGTATAGTTCTCTTCTTAGGCTTAATCCTCGGATATACATGATCCCCCACACTGAATTCCCAGTGAACTCTCTTTTTATCTACATAACTTTCATCTCTATCCTGAGTTGTTTTGATATTTTTCTAAATCTGTTTCACAACTTTTTCCATTTCTTGTAAAGCTTCTGGTCCAAGTATGAGTTTATCTTCAGGTTGACTCCAAATTAAGGGAGTATGGCACTTCTGGCCATGTAGTGCTCCAAATGGATGCATCTTTATGGAATTTTGGTAGCTATTGTTGTAGGAAAATTCTACCAAGTGTAAATAGTCTTCCGATTTGGTTGGCCTATCCATAACATAGATTCTTAACATATCCTTGAGAATTTGGTTTGTTCTTTTGGTTTGGCCATCAGTTTGAGGGTGGTAGGCAGTAATAAAATTCAATTTAGTTCCCATGCTTCCAAATAAGCTCATCCAAAAGGCTACAGTAAATTTTGCATCTCTATTTGAAATTATCATTTTAGGAACCCCATGTAGTCTTACAATCTCCTTCATAAACACATTTTCTACTTGAGCTATCCCAAAGGTAGACTGACCAGATATAAAATGAGTAGCCTTAGTTAAAGAATCCACTGCAACCATCACAGAGTCATGCTGATATTTGGTTCTTGCTAACCTAGTTATAAAGTCCTTAGAAACAATTTCCCATTTTCATTCTGAAATAGGTAAAGGATTTAGCAACCCAGCTGGATGCTCATGTTCAACTTTTGAATTTTGACATTAAATGCATCTAGCCAAGTAACTTGCTACATAATTTTTCATTCCAGGCCAAAATAAATTCTTTCTCAAAGCCGTGAGTAATTTCTGGTATCCAGGATGTCCAAAATAGGGCTTTTTATGGTATTCATCCAAATTTTCTTTCTTTAAAGAGTCTACATTAGGGATGTATAATCTATCTCTGTAACAAATCAGCCCATTCTAATTTTGTGTATACCTTTTCATTTCTTTTTTCAACATTTCAGTCTGAAGTTTTTCATAGTTTTGGTCTTGATCTACTACCCTTTGAACTAGTCCCTCCAATTCAAAGTTGACACTACTTCCAATGTTACTTATACTTTTCCAAGAATTTCTACTTAAATCGTATGCAATATTGTTTTCTTTACCCTTGATGTGCTTTATTTCCATGTCAAATTCACTTAGGAAATACAACCATCTAAATTGCCTAGAATTTAAGTCTGGTTGAGTGAAGAAATACTTTAGGCTGATGTGATCTGTCATCAACACAAATTTCTTTCCTAGAAGATAGTGTCTCCACATCCTGAGAGCGTGTACTACAATAGCTAACTCAAGATCATAAACATTATAATTCTATTCATTCTTCTTAAATTTTCTAGATTCATAGGATATAACAGAATTTTCTTATAGTAGTACTCCCCCTTATCCTTCTCCAAAAGCATCTATGCATACTAAAAATTCCTGATTTGGTTCAGCAATCTTTAAGATAAGTGCTGTAGTAAGTTTCAGTTTTAAATATTGAAAGCTATTCTAACATTTTTCATTCCATTCAAATTTTACTCCTTTCCTTTGCATGGAAGTAATGGGGTAGGCTAAGGCTGAAAATTTCTCTACAAATCTCCAGTAGTATACTGCAATTGCTATAAATGATATTACATCTGATATATCAGTAGGTACAAGCCATTCTCTGATTGATTTTATCTTTTCTGGCTTTACAACCAACCCTTGTTCTGAAATTATATGCCCTAAGTATTGAATTTTATTTTTGAAAAATTTGCATTTCCTAAACTTACCATATAATTGGTTTTTCCTTAGAGTCTGCAACACAATTCTAAGATTTTCTCTATGCTCCTCTTCACTTTTTGAATAGATTAAAATGTCATCAATAAATATTAGCACAAACTTGTCCAAGTATTTATTTAAGACACTATTCATTAAACACATAAAAGTGGTAGGTGCATTGGACAAACCAAATGGTAGGACTAGAAATTCGTAGCGTCCATACCAGGTTCTGAATGTTGTTTTGCTGATATCCTCATCCTTAATCCTTTACTGATGGTAACCAGTCCTTAAATCAATTTTGGAAAACACTGTTACACCTCTAACTTGGTCAAAGAGGTCATCTATCCTAGGCAATGGAAATCTGGTTTTAATTTTCAGTTTATTCAATTGACGGTAATCAATACACATTCGGAAGGTACCATCTTTCTTTTTCACAAACAGAATTGGTGCTCCCCATGGGGATACACTCGGTCTGATGTAACCTATGTCCAACAACTCTTGTAACTACATTTTTAACTCCATTAATTCAGGAGTGCTCATTCTATATGGAGCTCTAGAAACTGGAGTTGCTCCGGCACTAAATCAATTGAAAAAACAATTTCTCTCTTGGGGGGCATATGAGGAATTTCATCTTGAAAAACATCTTTAAATTATCTTAACACTGGTAATGTTTCTAGCAGGTTTTCTTCCGCTTGCTGTCCCAATTATTCTACATGCACATAATACATTTTATATCATTTTCTGGCAATTCTTTTTAACTGAAGGGCTAAAATCTATCTCACTGATATGGGTTTAGGCTTTCCTTTTATTAGGACATGTTTTTCGTCCTTGTCAATACAATGTAAAGTTCTATCTAAACAATTTATCATAGCCTTCTGTTTTTATAACCAGTCCATCCCTATCAGTACATCATAAGACCCTAATGGCAGTATATTTAAATTTAATTTTGTTTCATATCCATTCAGATTTATGGCTGTTTGGGGTAACTTGTGAGTTACTTTTCCTTTGGTGCTAGTGGCTAACTGGACTAACCAATCTTGCTGAAACGTTTCTGACTTTAATTTACATTTTTATACCATTTGAGGACTGATATAACTCATATATGCACCTGGATCTATTAAAATTGTAACATATTAGTCAACAAACATACCTTCCATCTCAACCATGGTGGACTAGTGTTCTGCTCAACGATTTTCTAAGGCAACGCTGATTTTGGGGATGTTCCTTGCTACGTCATTAACCATAGTTTTCTCTCTCAGTACATGTACAGTCTGGATGTTTCAATGTGGGCAGTCCCTCAATAAATGAGGTTCTCTATAGCCCCAACACTTTAAAGGTTCTTTCATTTTAACATTTCCTTCCCTCTTATTATTTCCATTCACTGGTTTGGATCTAGTTTGGGATTGAGCAGTTTGATTTTCTCCTATTTTACTGAAATTATTTCTTTCGTGGTTTCTCCCAAATTTTTTCATATAGGATGGTTTTTTTTTATTTCCACTAAAGTCACCTTTATTTGACCAATTATTTCCTTGTTCCATCTTACTCCTTAATTATTGGTAACACAATCTGGCCTTCCACAACACTTCATCCATATTTTTTTTGGATTATCAAACTCTATCTTTTCTTTATAAATAGTGGGCAGACAATTTAGGAACCTCTGCACCTTTTCCTTCTCCTCTTTGATATAAGGTACATACAGTAACAGATTTGTGAACTTCGTTACAAACTCATCAGTCGTGAGTTGTGCCAATATGAGTTCATGAAACGCTTTTGCGTTGTCGTCGTAGTAGTGTTCATTCAAGTATCATTTTTTAAACTTGACTTGAAAATCCTCCCAAGTCACCATTTTCTCATCAATATCATGAACCATATTTGTTTCTTCCCACCACAAGATAGCCTTACCTTGCAGTTGATAAATAGCCAACCTGGCTCGTAAGTTACTTTCGTATTCGTAAACTTGAAAGTACTTTATCATATTTAGCAGTCATGCTTCAACATCTTCTTCTTTCTCTCCATCATAGGAGGGAGGTTTAATTTTCTGGAATTCACCCTGCAATTCCTTCTTTTGTCTTGATTTTTGTCTAGAGGCATCATCTTCCTGAGAATCTTCTGAGAAATTGACCCTTTCCTTTCTTTTCCTTATGGAACCTTCACCCTCTTGGCTATTCTGGGAAGTCAATTCCCTTATTATTCTCTCTCGATCCTCACTGGCTAAAGATAGCCTTTCATTGTGGCTATTTAGCTATTCCATTTCTCATTGCATTCTATGAAACATAGCCATCAACGGAGCATTTTGATCTGGCATGTTTTCTCCACCATCCAGATCTACATACAGCTCGTCCCCATTAGTCATGGTTCGAAGCTGTATTCTTCAGTACTGTTCAATGTCTAGGAAAATAACATTAACAAAATTCAAAATTCATAAATTTTATAGCAGCATATTTTTTCTGTGTGAGCACATAATTTTCCCAGTGTTTTAGCTAATTCTTTGATACCATTTGTAATGCCTCTCACTTTCCACAATTTTTTTATTCTTTTATTTTCTTATTTATTTTTTTATACACAATCAAATATCATTATCAAAATTTATATTATTATTGTAAAATTTCCTTTATATATTTTTGTCGCAATCTGATGAGATTCTATTAAAATCTTTAATTTATCGTATTTTTTGTTTCATCGCAAATCGACAAGATTCCATCAGTAATACTAAAACTACCATTTTATATTCTTGAGTTTTACTAATTTCTTCACTGCTCATAACAATATTCTGTGCATAATGTGATACATTAAACTAAGGTTAACCAACTTCTTATGGTTATTCTATGACAACTCCTTATTTTAATTAACTACTTTACCTATATCCACCCTTGTTCTTCTTTGAACCTCTTTAGATAATATCTATTTATATATATGAGGTCCCCTCATCAAATATATAAATATTTCATTTTATTTTTATTAAAGGACCTACTTAACTATAACCTCTTTAATCATTTAATTGTTATATAACGTGACATTACGAAGTCAAGGGAACAATATAGTAGCCCCTGGGTTACCATTACACCCATACCTTATAAAATTATCAAATATCATTGATGAAATGATTTTTTATCTTTCTACCTCCATTTTATATCAATCAAGTCGATTTCAAATTTTGACCCAACCACATTAATACTTTAATCGATTTTTTATTTTTTATTTTTTTTACTATAGTCCTTCCATATTCATTATTTTAGGTTATCCTTACATCCAAGACTAGGCTCACCTTACATTTGACTTTGACAGTTCACATGTGGCTATTCACAAACTTATTGTTTGCTTTGAGGACATTAATGGAGATTCTAATTAATAACATACCATTACTATACCCGTCTCTATTCCAGTTAATTCGTGGCAAATGGTAAGTGAATAGGAAGAGACAGATAGTACCACTCTTAATTTTTGCTCGATGCCCCATGTGATTTTATACTAGTTATTAAATGTGTATATTTTTTCGGGAATTGCTTGGGGGGATTTTCTCCAGGCTTTAATGTGAAGTTTTCGTCATTTTTGAGAGCCATCTCGTAGAAATTTTGCTTTAATTAATCCTAGCCACATTAGCCAGGTCTCTATGTTTATCAGGATGAAAATTTTCTTTTACCTTTACAATCATATTGATAGTTTGTTACTAATTCTGTTTGGTTATTATGTGTAAACCCAGATTCCTTATGATCCCACCCTGTGCAAAATCTTCCATTTTTAAATTTCATTAAATTCCTTTATACGTTTCATGTCTACCTTCTGTACTCTTGGAATAAGTCATGGTCAGTGCATTTAATATATGACAATAAATCATAGCTGGAGACGTCCTCTTAAAGTAAACTATTAAATGAAACTATCACATCTCAAATTTTTATTACATGATAATTCCCATTGCAGATTTTCTTTAGGGGTGTTCACTTATAGGACTGGTACTCGATTTCCCTTACACTATTAGCGTGGTTTTCTTAACATGAATCCGAAGGAGGAACCTGGATCTTACACCACGTGGACAGTGATTATCACGGTGTTTATTTGGGTTTGTTGTAAATCAATTGAGGGTTTTCACTTGTATCCTTCATTTGGACATATATCGTTTGACATGGCATTTTTCACAAGTCACAGTATTACCGAAATGAACAGAGATTTACATATGCCGACGGCTTCTCTGCCTTTTGACACAAGTATGATTTTTCCACATAGAATTTTCTCTCTCAATCTCTTATCCACGTGGTTCTCATTTTTATTGTCTAACCCTCATTTGTAATTTCTTTTCTGTTACTTATCTGATGCAAGAATAAATGGTTTTGCATGTCTTCTCGTCATGTTTTCTTTAGGGTTTCGTTAAGATATCTCTTATTTCTCACGACATTCAAAACCAGGAAATCCTTGGTGTAATTGGTAAGTTGGTTATTCATCCCTATCTTTAAGACTAGAGTGGAACATTATTGATCTAATTTATTAATTCAATTTCCCATGACATCGTAGGCATCATTTGCTAAATTTGGTGAATGATTTTTTTTTTCTTTTTTGTGGAGACTAGGAATTTATTCTGTTCTTTCCTCGACTTTTCCACTTCCTTTCCTATTATTAGGTTAATATTTTTTCATCCTGTTCTTTTTGTTTGCAATGTGGAAAGGGTATAAATTTCCTTAGGTATGCTAAATTTTAATCCCCTATTTATCGTTCCTAATGGTTTTCTTTATTATAAATTTGAATATGACTAAATACGAACTTTGTTGCATGTAGGTAACCACTCCACGATGATGCTTCGTCATTCCAGTTCAATATGACATCCATTTTTTTTGTTTTTGGCTGGGTTTAACTCTTCTTCATCGTTGGCCACGTAGGTCCTTCATTTTCACGAACATTTCTTCAATCCCATCCTAATGACTTACTCAAAAATCCCTTTTTTGGGGTGACTCATTTTATATGTATATAATTTTTTTTATTTTTCTTGTGTTCCAACCATGCCTAACTGTAACAAAATATTTCACCCTTGTCGGATTTGTAATTTATTGGACATTCTGGGCTTACTGAGCTTAACTATAATATAAGTGAACTGTATATTTTTCCTTCTGCTTTCATTTAAAATAACAAGTATCATTTTTCAGATATTCAAAGGAAATGCTCTTCATTTTTATACACTGATGTTATGGTATACTATATTCGGTATTACTAAAATTTGTAGAGTTAAGGTTTAAAAGTAAAGATTCCTATTTCTTTAAAATTAATTTTATGTAACTGAGATCTATTGGCTGTAATAGTATATCCATGCTCCATTCGTATTTTCATTGTAAAATGGCTTTTGATTAATATTTTTAATGCTATTTTTATGTTGGGATAATTTCCCCAATTCACTTTTTAGCTAACAGATTTTCTAAATAAGCATGATATGTAAATTACTATTAGCTTAACTATATATATTACATTTAAATTTCATGCAAAATATAACTTAACTAGATCAGGGTATGTACATATACATATGTAGGAATTCAATACTTCACTAAACTATAACATGAAGGAAAAAATTCAATAATATATATATATGCATATTCTATTCATGCAGTTTTATGTCTTTATCTAGAATATGTAGAATTGTATTAGTTTACAAATCTCTTAACAATTTTAATACAATTCAGCTACATGTATTATTCCTATATCTTCATTTTTCTGAGGTTAAATTTCAGGATATTATATAGACCAACATGTTACATCATAGTGCAAAAGTCTTAATTGAAATTCCTATTAGCAAATTCTTACTACTAGCACTTAAGAATTCTAGAATGGTAATTTATTTTAGATACATACATTCATGAAATGGTATTTCACTATGTGTAATTAATCTGAATTTGGAATTTATGTCTAATGATATTCCTATTCTAGAATAACAACCATTTTATATCTAATATAGGCTAGTAGAATTTTCATTTAGATTTCCTAACTCCATATTTAAATCTGTAACCAGATTTAGACATTCTGGATGTTGGAACTAGCTTGAATCTACCCATACAACTATATATATTTCCACGTTACTATTGTGACGAAATCTGTTAAATGTATGGTCCTGGTACTAACTGAAAATTAAACTAATAAATTCCATTCGGCTAAATTTCAACCATTTTAACATGTATACGAACTCCATATTAGCCAGAATTATTCTAGTTAAGTGTGCATACCACTTGCTCTGACTAGTTCCACCAAACCATAGAGTTATCTCTCCATAACTCACCCCCGAGCTGAGACCTTGGCTCCCAATGATAGAAAACCCCTTGTCTATCCTGGAGCAGCTTATTTAAGTTGTGCTTTCCCAAGCCTATTTCCAATTTCTGCGTCCAGAAATTTTAGGATGCTTTCTTCCTGTCTTGCCTAGGCTTTCCCTCATTGAGGTATTTTAAAGATGTCTTTTCTTATTTTCTAGCTTTTCCTTCCTATTCCCAATTACTTCCCGCTTCATTGGGGAAATTATATGTTTATCTCCAAATCTAATTCTGTTAGTATTACTTTCAAGGATTTCTGGAATGTGTGGGAAAGTCTCATCACATTATCCACATCCTCATTGATCTAGTTTTCAGATCTCCATTCTCAATCTAGTCATTGCACACATAACTTTTCCATTTATTTTTATTAATTAAAATTAAAATAAATCCACACACTAGTTCTCCATTGGGGTCCACTTCCCCTTTGAACTTATTCAAATGTCAATTAAAAGCATAGAAAATAAGGGTATTACAAAAACAGAGAGATACTTTCCATCTTCTAGAGTTGTCTTAATGACCTCCTTATAATATCTTAATTTTATTTTAGCCTCTAAATATTTCTCACACCACATTTTATCTTTAAACATAAAAGTAATAATATTTTTAATGTTATTAATATTTTTCAATACAACATTTTTATCGATCTCCCAATGTTTTAACTAGGCCCTGGTATCTTTATACCAACCTCTTTTGAGCCTTAGGTGGTTTTGGCTGGAATTTAAACCTAGCTTATGAAGTATATGGTCTCCAATATTATTGATTTTGTGCTTATACAACAGGAGACTAATCATAGCTAGGCTCTGGATAGGGGGAAGACCCACTTCTATAAGGAGAATAGGATAGAGTGTATTGCTTTTAATTTTGTGTTTATACAGTATAAAATACTTCTGAATTTGCTTAATATTTCTCCAGGATTCTCTAGAGATGTTGCAACCCCAAACCTCACATCCATACAAGATAACAAGATTGACTAAAGTTTCAAATAGGAGCTTCTTTTTATCCCACATCACAAGGTTTGCTGCTTTAAAATTAGTTTCATGACCAAAATAAGCTTTCCACCCTCCATTAATCCTTTTATCAATGTTATAGTTACGGTTGAGCTTGTGATGAATATCAATTCCTAGGTATTTGTAAGAAGACACTTCATCCAAGTTTTTATTGTCATACACAAAATTAGTGTAACTTTCCTTCTTGGATATGATAATCATAACTTTTGTTTTGTCAATGTTAATAGTCATACCCATGATATAGCATAAATCATTAGTAAGTCTTAGTTGCTTATCAAGTTCATAGGGGCACCTTGACAGAAGAACAATATCATTAGCATAGAGAAGAAGGATGATGACTATTCCAGCTAAGATCGTACCAGCACAATCTGATTCCTCTAAACAACCTTCTAGCTTGTCGATGTAAATGCCAAATAGGGTAGGGGAGAGGGGGAAACCTTGTTTAACTCTGATATTACACTTAATATCTTTCAAACACCCCTCATTGTTCTTAAACTTGGAAATTACATTCTCATATAACCTTATAGTGGTAGCTCTCAACTCGAAAGGAACGTTTAGCTCTTCTAATCTATTCCATAGGTTATTTCTAGGCACCGTATTGAAGGCCTTTATAAAGTCCATAAAGCAACAAAAGAGATTAGATTTATCATTATGAATTTCCTTCACAATGATCCTAAGCATAACGAGGTGGTCTGTTGTTGAGTCCTGCCTTCTAAAACCCACTTGGCCTTTAGCCCACTTACCTTCACTTTCAAGTCATATTCTCATCTTCTTTTCCAAAATAATACCACATAACTTGTTTAAGAGAGGGATAATCATAATTTTCCTATAATTAGAGGGGGTTATTTGTATCCCAAATTTTAAAAATAGGAATAATAAGGCTCCGAGTCCATGGTTTAGGTAACCCTTTCTTGACTGCTTAATTGAAAATCTTGTGGATGTGAGAGATGAGGATAGGACCTCAAATTTTCATGATTTCTGCCTGGTAACCTTCAATGTCTTTAGCTTTTCCATTTTCCATACGCTTAACCCCAAAATATATGTCTTATTAGTTAAATTTAAATATAATATTTACAAATAGAAATAATTATTTTAAATTTATATGATGAAATAGATTTTAATTTATTATTATTTATATTTTATATACATTTTAATATTCTAATTTTTAAAAATATATGTATTAATTAAGTTTATTAAGTTATATATGTTTATTAATTATATATTTTAAAATATTGTGATTACCAATATAAATTAATTTACATGTGATATGATTTTTTTTTTATATTGATGAAAACATAATTACAATATTACAAATTTAATTGAATCATTTTATTATTTTTATTATTTTTTTAATTTAAAGAACATTATTTTTTATTATTATTATTATTTATTTAATGAGCCACTACATCTCTTTTATTCTAGACTATAACACCTCTCTCCCCAATGAGAAATAATAAGGTCTATCTCTTTGCTAATTCACAAATAAAATACTATTACATGTATACTTATAACATTTATTAATTGTAAAACAAAAACATGTCCTAAAAAAATCTCTTTCATCCCTGCCTTATAATTGTTAAAGCCACAGTTCTTAATTGTTGCAACCCAATTGAATGACACTCACCTCATTAAGTGCACTTCCTTATAATTTTTGAAGCCATAGTTCTTAGTTGTTGCAACCCAATTGAGTGACACTCACCTCATTAAGTGCACAACAAATAATTGTTTATTAGTTTAAGAGAATGTTGTAAGTTTTATAGGGAAGGACTAGATATGAAGGAATTGCAAACTATTGGGTAGGGTTTCCTTTTGTTGTCATTAAATAAATATTTGACTCAGGTAAACACTAACAACAATCTAATTAGCTTACAAATTTCTATGTAATCATTAATACCAAGAAAAATCCTTACTAAATAATCGCTCAAAATTGGTCAAACAAGTGAGATTACACTTTAAGCATCTCATTTAATATTAATTTTTACATTCTTCAACATTAAAAATGTTCAAGAATTGTATCTAATGCACAAAAGAAAGTCTTCCCAATGGTTTGGTGAAGATGTTTGTTCGCTAATCTCTATATTCATAGAATTGAATGTAAATGTCACCATCGTTGACAAGATTGCGAATAAATTGATAGTCACTGTCGATGTGTTTGTTTTTGTGACCAAAAACATGGTTCTTTGATAATTATAATTTAAAATAACACTTCATAGGGATTTTAAAAATATAAGTTACGAGGCATGAAAAATCATATTATTTACTAATACAACATGCCGAACAAACCATAATTCATCTTCATGTGACATATGTTCATGTATGACATTATTTTTTAATTAATAAGTTCAATTAAAAGGGAAGAAAGAAAATAAATACTTTTGACATAAATCTTAGTCTTTGATTTATGACTACTACTGAGAATAAGAATATTTTAGAATATTCTATGGAAGTTAGATATTTGTTATTTACCTATTAATTATTAATGCTTAAATTAAATTTTTGGAGGTCCTATTTAAAAAATACATATCTATGAGCATAAATATTCTCATTGTGAAATGACTTATGGTTTTTTTTGGCATGTGATGTTAACTAGTCATTGTATTGATCCATAGTACTGTAATGAAACTTATTTGTAGGAAAAATATTCATGATAAAATGGGGATGAATCATTATAGTTAATAATATTAAGACATGTTTTTTTAAATGTGTACATGTTTAACTTATATATTAATTATTTTTATAATTAATAATAATAATAATAATTTAAAATATAATTATAATTTAGTATATTTTTTTATTTCTTTAATTTTAACAATATCATTAAATAAAATGTTTACCAACATTTAATTTTTATAAAAATATTATTAAATTCATAAAATATATTGTTATATTCATGTTTTTATAAATAAAATAAATATAATATATAAAAACATATATTTATTCTTGAATTAACACTAAACTAAATTTATATACTATTGAATATTTCCACTTACATGTTAAATGGAAATTAAATATTTAACTAAACTAGAATGAAGAAAATTATATAATTTTATTATTGGAATAGATAGTTACAATTTGAGTAGAAATTGAAACCATTGAGATGTATTGTGACTTCACATACAACTCTTGTAATAATTTATTGACGTCAAAATTTTTTAAAATGGCTGAGGGGTACGGAACAACTTATAATTTAAGGTTTTTTTTTTTTAATTCAAAAACTAGTAATTAAAAATTATACTGATAAGTGGAAATAAAAGTAATATATATATATATATATATATATATATATATATATATATAATTTAAATAAAATTTTGTGTTTTACACCTAAATGAAAACATATATTCACTTAACATTATTCAAATAAACTTTCAGATCAATTTTTTGCAATATACTATAATTATGAATTTCTCCCACTTGTGAAGATATAAACTTTGTATATTCTTCCACTCCCTTGAAAAAAAGGGAAAGAAAGAAGAAAAAATTACATAAACGCTTCCTTAGGATGAGCTACCAAAGTGAACCAAGCGTTATATAGTAACGTGAAAAAAAAGTAATAACACATGAAGGACATATATAAAATGAATTCTTCCACCAACTTAAAAATAATAAAAATCAATTACATACTGGTGCTTTTATTGTAACACCTCAAATTTCTATGGTTTTTAATTTGAAATTTGAACACGTCTAAAGGAAAAGTGGACTCCAATGGAGAAGCAATGTGTGGATTTTATTTAAATATTTATGAAAAAATAGAATAATTTTGTGTACAACATGACTAGTTTGAGATGGAGATCCTACACCTTTATCCATGAGGATGTGGATAAGGCTAGTATTCCCAAAACCTTTCAGAAAAACCTTGAAAGAAATATTATAAATTAGATTGGGAGAGAAAAAATCTAATTTCCCCAATGAAGAGGAATGTAATTTGGAAGAGGAATAAAAGCTGGAAAAGTGGAAAAACAGCTTTAAAGTACCTCACTGAGGGAAGCCTAGTCAAAAATAGGAATAAAGCATCCTGGAATTTCTAGACACATAAATTAGAAACAAGCTTGGGGAAGCATTGTTTAAATAAACTACTACAGGACAGACAAAGGTTGGTATGATTCTGAAGGTATGGATCTCAGCTCGAGGGTGAGTTAAGGAGATAGAACTCTACGGTTTGGAGGACTAGTCATATGAATTGGTATGCACCTAGAACTAAACTAAATTATTATTATATGAAAGTGTTCATGGTTAACTTACAGTATGGTTTTAATGAGTAATTTAATTTAGTGGATGCTGAAAAAAATTTGTGTTACACATAAATTTAATAGACTTAAATGAAGCAGAGATACTTCAGATCTGTATGGTTGTATGGGTGTAGATCTTATGAGATCCATCTAGAAGAATGTCTAAACCAATTAATGGTTTAAATATGGAGATCATTATATCTCAGAAAATATATGAATGTTATGTAGTGATATAACTGGATATTAATTGTGTGTTAGATGTATATTTGTATTCATGAGAAAGTTGCATTAACATACATATATAAGATTTTAAGTATAGGATAATGAAAACTTATTTCATTTACGGTTCTGCTATGATAAGTATTAGCCGAAAATACATTTGAGACTTAAAATTAACAACTCTACATGATAAGACAAATTATGTAATGAAAAATAAAAGGAAATTAGTGCTCTATCGACATGTACAAGTAAAAATATATGGGAAAAAGAATTTAAAAGCATAGGCATTATAAATAAATGAATCCTTCTACGGTGACATCTTTCGTTCTGTAAATACATTTTATTTTTGGGTAAAATTTTAGAATTTCTACAGAATTTTGTTCTTAAATATTAATTTCCTGTACAAAAAAATTGAAAGGGTATCTAATATTTTATTCTATTAATTTATTGGAAAAACAATAAATGAATCTCTACATTACATAAGAAGTTAGTGGTTATTGAAAAAGTTGTAACTCACTTAGTTAATTTCAGCAAAATAATGATAAGGAGAATAATAATTCATGAACAGAATGAAAACCTACAAGATGATATTTAGTATACAAAAATAATAGTCATATAAATATTAAACTTAGAACTCTAAATAAAAAGGGATCTAGTATGATGCAAGGGAGAAGCACCATAAATGAATAAATTTATAGTTTCGAAATACACAGTTCATCCAAAAGAAATTAATAATAGACAGTTCAGAGAGAGTATTTGTAGTCATCTCTGGGGTTTTAAAATTAATTACAGAGCTTGAATAGATTTTGTTTCCTTAACAATAATTAGAAATCTTAGTCAATAGTTCCAAACTAAATTGTAGACACTCAGGAATTATTATTATCCCTAGAATTGAAAGAGAAAGATGCACATGTACCAACCTATGACCATACGATAGATAGGTTATTAAAATACATTTTAAGAAGGAGATAATCATATTCTTCGACAAACAAAAAACCAATAGAGTGGAGTAGTTACCTGCATGTAAAAAGAATACACCATTAATATATATAATTACATCCCGAAGGATATTAAACAAAAAATAAAAACCAAATCAGAGGAAAAGAAGAAGTAACAAAATGTGTAAGATTGCAGGTAGATGTACCATATATTTTAAAATATTTTAAGGCTGAAAGTACCTGGAGGGAAACAAGAAAAAAATTAGTAAGAAAACCAATTTATTGATCCAGAAGTAAATCGGTTTAAATAAAGAAAGAAATAGAATCGGAATAATAAATGATACTATGAAAAACAAAAAAAAAATTACCTGACAAAAGGTTCTCTGAGAAGAAATCAATTCTATTAAGTTCAATTCTGAACGCAGAAAATCGACATTGAAACAAATCTTCATGGATAGTGAATTTTTGGCAAACAAAAATAAACAATATACGAAAAACAATTTGAAACAGGGTTAATGAGAGTTGAATAAGAAATCAATAAATATATATTAAAATTTAACTATGACATAAAATAAATGATAGATTTAGGACTGATCTACAAGTTAAAACCGAGTTGTTTCAAATCGGAGAAGAATTGAAATTGAACTTTGAAAAAAATCAAGTTCCATTACCATAACCACTTATTGGAAATAAGAGAAAATCACTAATATTTCCATGCAATAATAGTATTACTCAAACCCAGCAGAAATCGAGTAGGAGTGACTTCTTTCCTATCTAACCCTATGAAAGCAACGACAAAATTTATAACTTGAACAAAAAAATTAAAATACAGCAACGATGGAGACAAATACCAATTTTTATAGGTAGGAGAACTATCTACATTACTCTTCACCTGTGCAAAACTATTATGAAGAATTTAATTTCCAAATGAGATAAGAGACACACTAAAACATTTCCTTTCAACAGTAAGATCGATTGTGACATAGTTATGATAAAAATACATTATATGCTTCATAATATTTGGACGCAAAATGCTGCAATGACAAATACAATTCGAAATCGACATTTGTATTGTGTTGGCCGTTCATATAAGAAGTAAAATAGCATACCACAAATGCATAAATCATGAAGCTTCATGATAGAAGGAGAAGGTATAAGCTACCTTGAAACCTGAAACACTCATGAAGTTTGAATCCCCTTGGCTGGTATGATTGTGCTCCAGAGGGAAGAATTTAAGCGCAGAGAGACCTCAAAATTATTTGAAAAATTTAACGCGGAAAATGAAACTGTAAAGGAAATGAACCTCATAATATACCTTGGGGAAACCTTAATGCATCTCTTATCTCCACTGTCCATGTGGAGAGAGATGCCCAAACGAAATTTCAATCAAATTAATAGCACCTCGAAAAGGAAAGAAAAATCTCTCATAGAAAACAAAAAAATCTCTGGAGTACATATTCAGATTTATGAATTAATGCGATGGTACAAATAGAACCACCTACGATATGAGGATAGTAATAACGAATGCCACATAATTTGTTTCCATAAATATACCATTGACATGAATGCCTTGAAACAACAATGGAAAAACGTATGAGTACAGTCGAGTAAATAAAACGATACAAGGCATTAAAGGAACTGATACATGACAGGCAGTCTTGTCTTGGTCTTGGAACAATTAAAAAAAAAAACAAACCTAATCACGAAATGGACAAATTGAATTAGTCAAGAAGTCGCCGTTGTAATGGAACGATATGTATGTAAAATATTTATAACTTACTAAGTCCACGTAAGGACGATGGGTACTAACCATAAGGAGAAAACGATTTGTAACATAGAGATGGAGGGAAATAAGTATAAGGTTAAATCTAGTTCCACAAATATATGGTTAAAATACCATATGGGAATATTTAAAAAATCCTCAATATGCCTATGAAATTCAATTAAATCGTTAATTAAAGTGTGGATAAATATATCAATGTATTCACTCAAAAAGATAATATAAGAGGAGATTAAGGATAGCCTTAATAGAAATTCCTTGGGAGGATAGGTGAAAGAAAAATTTTATAAATTATCGTTCACAAGTATTAAAGAGAGCTAAGATATATAATATATTTTGATTGAGAATATCATTAACTTAAAATTAAACCAATGATATTAAAGGACGAGAAAGTTTTAAGAAAAAAAATAATTTGTGGGGTGAGAGACATTACAAATGCTATCAAAGATTTTTGGAAAAATACTAGGAAATTTATGTGCTCATGCAGAAACGATATGCTACTATAGAAATTTTATGAATTTTAATTTTTACTAAATGATTGTTGTGTTGAACAGTGAACAGTGTGAAAAGTACAGCTGTAAACCATGACTGAAGGGGACGAGCTGTATGTAGAAATGGGTGGTGGAGAAAACATGCCAGATCCAAATGCTCCATTGATGGCTATGTTGCATAGAATGCAATAAAAAATATCACAACTTAAAAGCCACAATGACAAGCTATCTTTGGCTAGTGGGGAGCAAGAAAAACTCATTAGAGAACTGACTTCATGGAACAGTCAGGAAGGTGAATGTTCTGGAAGAAAGAGAAAAGGAAGAGTCAATTCCTCAGAGGAGTCTGAGGAAGATGATGCCACTTGAAAACAGTCTAGAAAGAAGAAGGAATTACAGGGTGAATTCCAGAAAATAAAACATTCCCTCTTATGATGGAGAGAAGGAGGAAGATGCTCAGGCATGGCTGCTGAATATGATCAAGTATTTTCAAATTTATGAATATGAAAGTAATTTAAGAGCGAGATTGGCTATTTACCAGCTGTAAGGTAAGGCTACCATGTGGTGGGAAGGAAAAAAAATGGTTCACGCCATTGATGAAAAAATAGTAACTTGGGAAGATTTTCAAGTCAGGTTAAAAAATCGATATTTCAACAAACACTACTATGATGACAAGGCAAAAGAGTTTCATGAACTCATATTGGGACAACTCACCATCGATGAGTTTGTCTTGAAGTTCAAAAATATGTTACGATATGTTCCTTATATACGCGGGGATAAATCAAAGGTACAGAGATTTCTGAACTGTTTGCCTACTATGTACAAGGAGAAAATAGTGTTTGATAATCCAAAAACAATGGACGAAGTGGTGAGGAAAGCCAGATTATGCTACCAAAAGTTTAGGGGAAATAATGAGCAAGGGAAGAGCTGGGTAAACAAAGTTTAATTCAAAGGAAAGAAACAGAAACCAGGTTATTTGAAAAAAATTGGAAGGAAGCATCAGCGAAAGAAATTTAACAAAAAAAATGAAAGTCAAACTGCTCAATCCCAAATCGGTTCGAAACCAATATATGGGAATAATAAGATGGAAGGAATTGTTAACATACCGGAGCCTTTGAAGTGTTTGGGTTGTGGAGAGCCTAATTTATTGAGGGACTTACCACATCGAAATATTCCGATATTGCAGGTATTGCGAGAGGTCACTACAGTAAATGACGTAGCAAGGAACATTCCCACCATCAATGCAGCCTTAGAAAATCGACAAGCAGAACATCAGTCTACTATGGTTGAGATGGAAGGTATAATTTTTGACCAATTTGTTACAGTTTTAATAGATCCGAGTGCATCTTTGAGTTATATTAGTCCACAAATAGTATAAAAATGTAAACTCAAAACAGAGAAGTTTCAACAATCTTGGTTCGTCCAGTTAGCCACTGATACCAAACGCAAGATAACTCATAAGTTACCTCAAATGGTCATGAAGTTGAATGATTACCAAACAAAAATTAAATTTAAATATCCTACCATTGGGTTCATATGATATACTGATAGGAATGGATTGGTTAGAAAAATAGAAAACTATGATGTATTGTTTAAATAAAACATTACACAGCATTGATATAGGGGGAAAACTAGTCATATTAAAAGGGAAACCAAAACCCATCTCTGTGAGATAGATCTCAGCCCTTCAATTAAAAATAACTGCTAGAAAGGGGTACCAAGTGTATGCAGTGCATGTTGAAGAATTAGGACAACAATCAGAAGAAAAATTATTAGATACTTTACCAGTGATAAGAGAATTTAAAGAAGTATTTCTGGATGAGATTCCTCATTGATCTGCTTGCAGATCTAAAAATTAATGTAGAGAATCACAGAACATATTATAGACACAAAAACTGGAATAACACAGCTCTGGAAACAATACCACTAACTTTTTTATGAATAAGAGATGAGCATTTTATAAACAATGCAATCATTCTCTTTATTTATTATTAATTACAAAATATAAAATCGAAATGAATAATTAGATAAAGCCAATATATTTTATATGTTTCCTTTTTCCTATTTTTTCAGATGTTTCCCTCTTTTCTATTCTTGGATGTTTCCAATGAAAGAGTACGCTTTTTCTTGGTTGCCCAATCAGTGAGATGTTGCTGATTTTTGTGTCCTTCTTGGTTGCCAAATTCCTCCCTGTTTAGATCAGGAAGCATCCCGGCTTCCTCCACCAACTGAGGGAAAGTGCGTTGCAATGTTTTTGCAGTGATCCATTTTTCCTGTGCTGGTGTGTGTCCCTCCCGACCAACCAAATATGAGAAGTATGGATGATGTCGTGTATTCCGTTTCTTGAAGTCCAGAATTGTATCTTTGAGCAGAGGAGGCTGAAAATCTGGAATATTATCAACTGGATGATGAATTGTAACAGATTCCTCAAGGAGAGGTGGTTCAAATAATTTGAGATTATTAACATTAAGAACATCGTGGATGCCAAGCTAGGAAGGCAAGTCCAAACGATATGCATTTTCTCCAATGCATTCCAGAACAGTATATGGGCCATATCTCAGAGGGTGCAGCTTATGATGCTGGCCCTTGAAGCGTTTCTTGTCTAACAAGAGCCACACACGATCTCCAGGTTGAAAATACAAGTGTGTTTGCTGCTTGTCATGTCTCTGTTTGGCACGATCTTGGGCTTCTTGAAAAGCAGAAATTACTTGAGCTTGGCATTGAGAAATGGAGTATATAAAATGATGAGCTGATTTTTGTTCCTGTTGTTGATGTGCAGACCCAGAAGGGGTGATTGTCAATGGCATCTCAGAGGGTGCACTTGGTTGAAACCCAAAGCAAACCTCAAAAGGTGAGAAACCAATTGAGGAGTGTGTTTACCGATTGTAACTATGTTGAATGATGTGAAAATATGTATCCCACTATTTGTTTTTGGAAAAGTAGCTGCAAAGTGAGTGAACCAAAGTACGATTGACAACTTCGGTTTGTCCATCTGTTTGTGGGTGGAAGGCAGTGGAGAAACAAATTTGGCAACCCAACAAAGACCAAAGAGTACACCAAAAGGTACTGACAAAGTGAGAATCATGATCTGAAATAATGCTACTTGGCAAACCAAAGTGTGGCCACACATGATGGAAGAAGAGATCCACGGTTTGAGCAGCAGAAGTAGTCTTATGACAAGGAAGAAATATAGCCATCTTGGAGAAACGACATACCACTACTCAGATAGCATTATGTTGAAGAAAATTAGTAGGAAGGCCACTTAAAAATTCCGTGGAAATGGATTCCCAAGGACGAGAGGGAATTGGTAATGGCTGATACAAACCATGCTTACAATTTGAGGGCTTGCTTTGTGAGCAAAGAGAACATGCACGAATGAATTTTTCCACTTGCTTTGGTAAGGCAGGCCAATAGAAGTGGCATTGAAGATTGAGAATGGTCTTGGCTATGCCAAAATGCCCTCCGCATGAAGAGGCATGTGCTTCACGGATGAGAAGGAGACGATCATCAGATTGTGGCACACATAGTCGGTTCAATTTATACAACCAGCCATCACGAATGGTATGATTAAGAAAGGGAGTTTGGTCGATGACTGTAGGGTGTTGCAAAGCTTCCCATATCTCACCAAAGACAGGATCTGTTGCATACATATCTTTCCAAGCATCATATGCATCACAACGCACCTCTAAAATGTGTAGGACCTGAGCAGGTGGTCGACTTAACAAATCAACCATCTTATTACTTGTCCCCTTCTTGTATTTAATCACCAGATGGAATTGTTGAATGTAAGAAGCCCACTTTAAATGGTGTTTCTCTTGAATCTTTCATTGTGAGTTGATGAAGATTAGCGGATGATGATTTGTATGGAGGATGGTCTCTTTGCCAAGAATGTAATGGCGCCATTGCTTCAAAGATTGCACTAAACTGTAGAATTCCTTTTCATAGGTGTTGTACATGAGCTTAGCATCCGCAAGTGCCTCGAAATGGTATGCCACAGGGTGGCCTCCCTGTTTAAGAACAGCTCCAATGGTGAATTGAGAGGCATCAGTTTCCATCTCAAATGGTTGATTCATATCTGGAAAACGAAGAATGGGAGCAGAGCATAAGGCACTCTTGAGTTGAGCAAACTGCTGCTCAGATTCGGCATCCCAAATAAACTTTTCTTGATGAGACAAGTGGTGCAAAGGGCGAGCCAACTGTGAAAAATGAGAGACAAACTTTCTGTAGAAATTAATACCTCTCATGAAGATCTTGAGGTCATGTGCATTGGAAGGGGCTCGCCATTGCGCCAAGGCTTGTACACGAGAGGGATCTGGGCGAACCCCTTTGTTGTCAATAATAAATCCCAAATATTGAACTGATGTTTATCCAAAATAAGATTTATTTTCTTTGACCTGAAGGTGATGTGCTCGCAATAACTCAAGTATGGTGCGAACATGCTGAAGATGGTCTTCCCAAGATTTACTGAATACTAAAATGTCATCAAGTTAGATGACCAAAAACTTACCCAAATGTGCCCTGAAAACATCATTAATGAATCTCATAAAGGTGGCTGGTGCGTTGGTCAGTCCAAATGGCATGACTGACCATTCAAATAGCGCAAACTTTGTTTTAAAAGCATTTTTCCATGTGTCGGCTACATGCATGCGAACTTGATGGTAGCCTGCAGTTAAATCCATCTTTGTGAAGAAGCAAGCCCAGTGTAAATGGTCCAACAAATCCTCAATGCGGGGAAGGGGGTAGCAGTTTTTAACAGTGACTTTATTAAGGGCTCGATATTCTGTCACGAGGCGTCATTCAGAAGTATCTTTTTTGGGAATAATAAAAGCTAGAGATGCACATGGTGAGGATGAAGTCTGAATATGATTGGATGTCAACAATTATTCAATTTGGCATTCTATCTCAGCTGCCTCTCGAGGAACAAGGCGATAAGATGGGGTATTGGGTAAGGAAGCACTAGGAATAACATCAATGTGGTGCTCAACAGAGCATTCTGAAGGCAGCCCTGTGGGTTGGGTGAAGACATCTGCAAATTCGTGGAGTAGAGGAGCCATTGAAGGAGGGACTTGATTGGTGAGGTTGTCTGGCTTGACAGGGCGAACTAACCACAAAGAAACATCTCGGTTTAAATTGAATCTCATAATGGGAGCTTTTCCAATGGAAGGTTGGGTTGATGTGCTAGCTGAGGATGTGAGCACATAGGTGTGCCCATCATGCTGCAAGTGGTATTGGTGATCTGTAGCATGATAAACAGCATGTCGAGCCTCTTGGTATGGAATTCCTAGCAATAAATCAGCACAATCTAGAGGAGAAACATCACATACCACAGTATCACGAAAAGGTCCAATAGAAAAGGTGACAACACAACAATGTGAGATGGTAAGACGAGGACCGTCCTTTCTGACCCAACCGAGCTGATACGGGTGTGGGTGAGGAGTGGTGGGAAGGCAAAGGCGTTCAACTAAGTCTTGTGACACAAGATTATTTTGACTCCCATTGTCAAGAATAAGCGTGGCCAACTCATGTTTGATTTGACAATTATGGGTAAACAAAGGCATAACAGAGGTGTTTGTTGCATTATCAGTCATGAGGATGAGAGAGTGGTCCACTTCTATCAGATTTTCGAGGGAAACAACTAGAAGTGGGGTAGTGGCCTTTGGTTGTTCGACCTCTGTAAAAAGTGTCTTTTGGGGGTGGATATTTTTCAATACTTGACAATCTGCAGAAGCATGTGAGTTGGTCTTGTGAAATGTGCACCAGGGGTGTGGTGAGGTGTGGGGGATGAGGCAGAGGCGACATTATAAGAACCAAAGGGAGATGGACCATTTCTGGCTTGAGGATATCGGATTCGGGTACCCACTTTGCGTTCCACAGCCAGGGCCCGAATAAAGGCCTTGTCTAATGAAGCACTATCAAACAACTCAACTTCACGACAAAGAAGCATTAGCAAACAAGAATTAAATTTGATAATTAGTACCTCTTCTGGATTGGATATATGGAGTTGAATGCGCAACTTGCAGAAGACATCAATGTAGGCTTGCACTGATTGATTGGGTAGTTATCGAAGCTGCAACCATTTGGCAAGGAGATTTTGTATATATCCTCGAGGATAGAAACGTTCTCGTAAGGCCTCGCAAAATATATTCCAAGATGTGATAGGCGTCGATCTGGTCTCGGCTTGTTCTCCAAGTTCCACAACCAAGGACATATTCTCAAGATGAGTATCCCACCATGTTTGTGCTAGGCCTTCCAATTGTAGACCGGTGATCTGAAGTTTCATCTCCTCTTCTATCATTGGACAGGTTCTAAAATAGTTGGAGAGGCTGCGGATCCAAGAATCAACAGTCTCACCATTCATCTGCCCTGAGAATTTGGGCAGTTGAAAGCGTGTATCAAGCTGCATTTTACCTGGAGGGAGTTGTTGTTGTTGCAGCGTAATTAGCTCTTGAAGAGACCTAGCTAAATCATTCACTGGCAAGTCTGCATGGGAGGGCTCTTGACGCTGTTGACGGGGTGGCATGATTTTCATCCACTGAATGGAGTGAAATGTATGACCCTTTTAAAAAAAAAAAGTTCTTCGAATAGGTGGATGGCTTCTAAGATCTTAAGCTCTGATTCCAATTGATCTGCTGGCAGATATGAAAACTAATGCAGAGAATCACAAAACAGACTATAGACACAAAAACTGGAATAACACAGCTCTGGAAACAATACCACTAACTTTTTTATGAAGAAGAGATGAGAATTTTATAAACAATGCAGTCATTCTCTTTATTTCTTATTAATTACAAAACATAAAATCAAAATGCATAATTAGATAAAGCCAATATATTTTAGATGTTTTCTTTTTCCTAGTTTTTCAGATGTTTCCCTCTTTTCTATTCTTGGATGTTTCCAATGAAAGAGTACACTTTTTCTTGGTTGCCTAATCAGTGAGATGTTGCTGATTTTTGTGTCCTTCTTGGTTTCCCACTCATCTTCCCCCTAAGAGAGAAATAAATTTTACAATTGATTTAGTGCCTCGGGAAACACCAGTTTCTAGAGCCCCTTACTGAATGAGCCCCCTGAACTAATGGAATTAAAAATGAAATTACAGGAATTGCTGGATAAAGGGTACATTAGACGAAGTGTATCTCCTTGGGGAGAACTGGTGTTGTTTGTGAAAAATAAGGATGGTACCTTCCGAATGTGTATTTACTATCATCAACTAAACAAGTTGACTATCAAAAACAGGTATCTGTTACCCCGAATAGACGACCTCTTTGATCAAGTTAGGGGAGCCTTGGTGTTTTCCAAGATTGATTTAAGGATAGGTGATCACCAGTTGAGAATTAAAGAGAAAGATATCAACAAAATAACATTTCGAACCCAGTATGGACACTATGAATTTGTATTCCTACCATTCGGGTTGACAAATGCACCTGTCACTTTTATGTTCTTAATGAATAGTGTCTTGAATAAATATTTAGATAATTTTGTACTAGTATTTATTGATGACATTTTAATCTCTTCAAAAAGTGAGACAGAACATAAAGAACACCTTAGAAGTGTGATTCAGACTCTTAAGGAGAATCAGTTGTATTCCGAGTTTAGCAAATGTGAATTTTATAAAGATAGAATTCAATATTTGGGGCATATAATTTCAGAACAAGGATTGGCGGTTGACCCTGAGAAGATAAGGTATATTAGAGAATGGCCTATACCTACTGATGTATCATCGGTAAGATCATTTATGTGGATTTCGGGGTACTACAGAAGTTTTTTGGAAATATTTTCCACTTTAGCCTATCCCATAACTTCATTGCAAAGGAAATGTACAAAATTTGAATGGACAGAAAAATGATAGAATAGCTTTGAACAACTAAAATAAAAAATTACTACAAAACCTATTCTGAAGATCGCAAATCCTGATAAGGAGTTGGTAGTATGTACTGATGTGTGTGGAGAGGGATTAGGGGGAGTATTATTGCAAGAAAATTCTGTTATCGCTTATGAATCTAGAAAAATTAAGAAACATGAACAGAATTACAGTCTGTATGATTTGGAGTGGGTTGCTGTAATTCACGCACTCAAGATGTGGTGACACTATCTTATAGGGAAGAAATTTACTTTGATGACAGATCACATCAGCCTAAAGTATTTCTTCACTCAAACAGATTTGAATGCTAGACAAGCCAGATGGTTGTCTTTTTTGAGTGAATTTTATATGGTGATAAAACATATCAAAGGAAAAGAAAACAAAATTTCTAATGCCCTAAACATAAATTATTACCAAAACATAAGCAACATTGGGAGTAGTGCTAACTTTGAATTAGAAGAATTAGTTAAAAAGGTAGCTGATCAAGATCCAAGTTATGAAAAAATACAAATTCAAATGCTGAAAAAGGAAATGAAAGGGTATACACAAAATCAGAAGGGACTGATTTGTTATAGGGAAATATTGTACATCCCCAATGTAGACTCTTTGAAAAATGAAATCCTAGCTGAATATCATAAACAAACTTACTTTGGACATCTTGGATATCAGAAACTACTCATAGCTTTGAAAAAGAAGTTATTTTGGCCAGGAATGAAAAAGGATGTAGCAAGCTACCTAGCCAGATGCATGGAGTGTCAACTGGTAAAAGTTAAACATCAGCATCCAGCTGGACTGTTAAATCCTTTACCAATTGTGGAATGGAAATGGGAGACTATTTCTATGGACTTTATAACTAGGTTAGCAAGAACCAAATATCAACAGGACTCAGTGATGGTAGTGGTAGACACTTTTACGAAGGCTGCACATTTCATACTTTTTAAATCTACTTTTGGAACAACCCAAGTAGCAAATGTGTTCATGAAAGAGATAGTAAGGCTACATGGGGTTCCTAAAATGATTATTTTTGATAGAGACGCCAAGTTCACTGTAGCCTTTTGGAAAAAAAAATTTGGGGGCATGGGTACTAAATCAAAATTTAGTATTGCCTATCACCCTCAAACGTATGGTAAAACCAAGAGAACAAATCAAATTTTGGAGGATATGCTAAGGATGTATGTGATGGATAGGCCAACTAAATGGGAAGACTGTATACATTTCGTAGAATTTGCCTATAGCAACAGCTATCAAACTTCCATAAAAATGAGTCCATTTGAAGCACTCTATGGAAGTAAATGTCACACTCCTTTGAGATGGAGTCAACCTGAAGATAAATTAGTGCTTGGGCCAGACACTTTCCAGGAAATGGAAAGAATTGTCAAAAAATTAAGAAAATATCAACACAGCCCAAAATAGACAGAAACGTTATGCAGACAAGAAGAGAATACATAGGGAGTTTAGTGTGGGTGATCATGTGTATTCACGCATTAAGCCTAAGAAGAGAACTTTGCACACTGGTAGTTGTGAAAAATTAGCTCATAAATATTGTGGACCATTTGAAATACTGAAAAGGGTGGGACGAGTGGCTTATAAAATAGCCTTACCTATGTGTATTAAGGTTCATGATGTGTTTCATGTTTCTTTATTGAAAAAATATGTACATGATTCTACTCACATTATTGATTGGAATGTGATTTAGGTGGAACCAGAAGAGGAATTCCTTCTAGAGCCGCTTCAAATCTTGGAGCGGGAAGAAATTGAATTTTGGAATCGAACAGTAGCTATAGTAAAAGTGAAATGGAAGAAATTTACTGCTGAAGAAGATACTTGGGAAAGAGAAAATGAGACGATGGAAAAGTACCCATCACTATTTTCACAATGAACTGGTTCAAATTATTTTGTTAACACCGAGGACAGTGTTTGTTTTTATAGGAGGAATGTGTAACACCCCAAATTTCTATGCTTTTTAATTTGATATTTGAACACATCCAAAGGGGAAGTGGATCCTAATGAAGAAAAAATGTGTGGATTTTATTTAAATATTTATGAACAAATATAATAATTCTGTGTGCAACATGACTAGTTTGACATGGAGATCCTAAACCTTTATGCATGAGGATATGGATAAAGTTAGTCTTCCCAAAACATTTTAGAAAAAATTTGAAAGGAGTATTCTAAATTAGATTGGGAGAGGAAAAATATAATTTCCCCAATGAAGAGGAAATTAATTGGGAAGAGGAATAAAAGATGGAAAAGTGAAAAAACAACTTTAAAGTACCTCACTGAGGGAAGCCTAGGCAAAAATAGGAATAAAGCATCCTGGAATTTATTGACTCAAAAATTAGAAACAGGCTTGGGGAAGCATTGTTTAAATAAACTACTACAGGATAGACAGAGGTTGGTCTAATTCTGGAGGTATGGATCTCAGCTCGAGGGTGAGTTAAGGAGATAAAACTCTACGATTGGGAGGACTAGTCACCTGACTTGGTATGCACCTAAAACTAAACTAAATTATTATTATATGAAAGTGTTCATGGTTAACTTACAGTATGGTTTTAATGAGTAATTTAATTTAGTGGATACTGAAAAACATTTGTGCTACCCATACATTTAATAGACTTAAATGAAGCAGAGATACCTCAGATCTGTATGGTTGTATGGGTGTATATATGATGAGATCCATCTACCAGAATGTCTAAACCAATTAATGGTTTAAATATAGAGATTAGTATCTCTCAGAAAATATATGACTGTTATGTGGTGATATAGCTTAATATTAATTCTGTATTAGATGTATATCTGTATTCATGAAAAAGTTGCATTAACATACAAAATAGAAGATTTTAAATATATAATAATGACAACTTATTTCATTTATGGTTCTGTTGTGATAATTATTAACCGAAAATACATTTGAGACTTAAAATGAATAACTCTACATGATAAGACAAATTTTGTAATGAAAAATAGAAGGAAATCAGTATTGTATCGACACGTACAAGTAAACATATATGGAAAGAAGAATTTAAAAGCATAGGCATTATAAATAAATGAATCCTTCTATGGCTACATCTTTCGTTCTGTAAATACATTCTATTTTTGGATCAAATTTTAGAATTTCTATAGAATTCTGTTCTTAAATATTAACTTCTTGTACAAACAAATTTGAAAGGGTATCTGAGATTTTATTCTATTAATTTATTGGAAAAACAATAAATGAATCTCTACATTACATAACCAGTTAGTGGTTATTGGAAAAGTTGTAACTCATTTAGTTACAAATTATTAATAAATTTCAATAGAATAATGATAAGGAGAATAATAATTCATGAACAGAATGAAAACCTACAAGATGATATTTAGTATACAAAAATAATAGTCATATAAATATTAAAATTACAACTGTACATAAAAAGGGATCTAGTATGATCCAAGGGAGAAGCACCATAAATGAATAAATTTCGAGTTTTGAAATACACAGTTCATCCAAAAGAAATTAATAATAGACAGTTCAGAGAGAGTATAGGTATTCATCTCTGAGGTTTTAAAATTTATTACAGAACTTGAATATATTTTGTTTCCTTAACAATAATTAGAAATCTTAGTAAATAGTTCGAAACTAAATTGTAGACACTCGGGAATTATTACTATCCCCAGAATCGAAAGAGAAAGATGCGCACATACCAACCTGTGACCATATTATAGATAGGTTATTAGAATACATTTTAAGAAGGAGATAATCATCTTCTTCCACAAACAAAAAACAATCAGAGTGGAGTAGTTACCTGCATGTAAAACGAATACACCATTAATATATATAACTACATCCTGAATGATATTAAACAAAAGGAAAAACCAGATCAGAGGAAAACGAGAAGCAACAAAATGTGTAAGATTGCAGGTATACGTACCATGTATTTTAAAATTTTTTAAGGCTAAAAGTACCCAAAGGGAAATGAGAAATAAATTAGTAATCAAACCAATTTAGTGATCCAGAAGTAAATCAGTTTAATTAAAGAAAGAAATGGAATCCGAAAAATAAGAGAAACTATGAAAAACAAAAAAAGTTATTTGAAAAAAAATTCTCTGAGAAGAAACCAATTCTATTAAGTTCAATTCTAAACGCAGAAAATCGACATTGAAACAAATCTCTGTGGATAGTGACTTTTTGGAAAAAAAAAAAAAACAGTATACAAAAAACCATTAGAAACTGGGTTAACAAGAGTTGAATAAGAAACCAATAAATATATATTAAAATTTACCTATGACAGAAAATAAATGATAGATTCAAGATTGATCTAAAAGTAAAAACCAAGTTGTTTAGAATCATAAAAAAATTGAAATTGAACTTCAAAAACAGTCAAGTTGCATTACCATAACCACATATTGGAAATCAGAGAAAATCACTGATATTTCCATGCGATAATAGTATTATTCAAACCCAACAAAAATCGAGCAGGAGTGACGTCTTGCCTATTTAACCCTATGAAGGCAATGACAGAATTTATAACTTGAACGGAAAAATGAAAATAGACCAATGATGGAGACAAATACCAATTTTTATAGGTAGCAGAACTATTTACATTACTCTTCAACTGTGAAAAACTATTATGAAGAATTTAATTTCCAAATGAGATAAGACACAGACTAAAAGATTTCCTTTCAACAATAAGATAGACCGCGACATAGTTATGATAAAAATACATTATATGCTTCATAATATTTGGACACAAAACGTTGCAATGACAAATACAATTTGAAATCGACATTTGTATTGTGTTGGCCATTCATATAAGAAGTGCAATAGCATAACGTAAACGCATAAATCATGAAGCTTCATGATAGAAGGAGAAGGTATAAGTTACCTTGAAACCTAAAACCTTCATGAAGTTTGAATCCCCTTCATTGGTATGATTGTGCTTCGTAGGGAAGAATATAGGCGTAGAGAGACCTCAGAATCCTCTGAGAAATTTAACACGACAAATGAAACTGTAAAGGAAATGAACCTCATAATATACCTTGGAGAAACCCTAATGCATCGCTTATCTCCACCGTCCACATGGAGAGCGATGCCCAAATGAAATGTCAATAAAATGAATAGCATCTCGAAAAGCAAAGAAAAATCTCTCAGAAAAAAAAAAAAAAAAATCTCCGGAGTACATTTTCAGATTTATGAATTAATGCGATGGTACAAACAGAACCACCTACGATATGAGGATAGTAATAACGAATGCCACATACTCGGTTTCCATAAATATACCATTGGCATGAATTCCTTGAAACAATAATAGAAAAACGTATGAGTACAATCGAGTAAATAAAATGATACAAGGCATTAAAGGAGCTGATACATGACAAGCAGTCTTGTCTTGGTCTTGGAACAATTAAAAAAAAAAACCTAACCACGAAATGGACGAACTGAATTAGTCAAGAAGTCATCAATGTAATTGAATGGTATGTATGTAAAAGATTTATAAATTAAGAAGTCCACGTAAGGATGATGGATACCAACCATAAGGAGAAATTCATTTATAAGATGGAGATGGAGGGAAATAAGTATAAAGTTAAATCTAGTTCCACAAATATACGGTTAAAATAACATATGGGAATATTTAACAAATCCTTAATACGCTTATGAACTTCAATTAAATCCTTAATTAAAGTGTGGATAAATATATCAATGTATTTGCTCAAAAAGATAATATAAGAGGAGATTAATGATAGCTTTAATAGAAATTCCTTGGGAGGTTAGGTGAAAGAAAACTTTTATAAATTATTGTTCACAAGTCTTAAAGAGTACTAAGATATATAATATATATTGATTGAGAATATCATTAACTTAAAAGTAAACCAGTGATATTAAAGGATGAGAAAGTTTTATGAAAAAAAAAAATTGTGAGGTGAGAGACATTACACTTATGATGAGCTAGCATGTGAAATAATAGTGGTGAAGTAACATTAAAGAAAACTATCTATATAAAATGCATAATGTAAACAATGTTAATATTCAGATATATCTCGATAGATCTTGCACTATTTACTATTTTTTTATCCATTAGGCACTATTTGATGGGCGAAAGAATAAGATTTCTCGTTGTCGTCCTAAGTTTTTTTTTTTTTTTTTTACACCTTCGTTTTGATTAATTCATTTTTTTATTTAATTTATATTCTATGTATGTTTTTTATATTTTTATTTATTCATTTATTTATTATTATTTATTTTATGAGTTTTATTATTTAGAATAATCATTTTTTTTATCCTGGTTTTTATTAAAATAATAATAATAGTAATTTTAGTTTAATCATTTACCATTAATAATATTAATTCAATTATTTACAACTGTTTTTATTAGTAGTATTATTTATTTATTTATTTAATTATTTAATTATTTATTTGTTTATTTAGTTATTGGTAATTTTTATTGTTTTATTATTATTATTTATAATTTAAAATCTTCACTTTTAATTATTTTGTTACACTTAGACTTGATAATTAATTTAATTTTATTGTTAGTTATTATCATTTTAGTTTGAATATTTTATTCTTATTTCTTTATTTTTTAATTTAAATAATTAACTTGACCACGACTTAATAATTAATTTAATTCTTATTTGTTTATATTTTAAACTAAATATTTGACTTTATACATTAAAATATTATGTTATAAAACATTTTGTTGAATTAAATTAGTTTAATTCTTATTTATTTATATTTTAATTTAAATTTTAACTTAATCGAAATCTAAATAGTTGACTTAAGTCCATTTTAATATTCTAAGAAAAAAATCTTTTTCAAAACTAGTTGTTTTATCATAAGTTAAAAATATTAATTGTCTCTACAATGATCTCTCTTTTTAATATCTTGCCATGATCTAATTCTCAATAAAGTTTCCTATGTGATTTTTACTAAAATATCTCTCAACATTAATAATATGGATCACACAAGGCTAAATTCAGATATTTGTAAGTTATTTAAGTAATTAAATTTTTTAATTGACTTTTATAAAATAATTAGAATTTTCTTTTTTATTAATAAATTAATTAAAGTTATTTTTATCTTCTTCTTTTTTTAAGATGTGGATGGAAATTTAAAATATGTTTCTCTACATTATTTGTGTTAGCTCAAATTAATATGAAAAAATTAATTTATTTATATTCAAACATGTTTTTCTACTAGAAAATGTAAGAATCAAGATTCAGAGACGCATGGGAGACTTTTTATTTATTTGCACCTCTTACCTTATCTTTTCTCTCATCAAGGTTTATCTTGATCCTTTATCTCATCGAGATTTATCTTGATGATGGGTTCTAGTATGGACTTGAAATGTCAAGCAAAAATGATTAATGTGGATAAATCTCCGAGAACTTTCACCAAATAAATTTTCAAACAAGAATTGTTTCCCTACATAGAGGGGAATCTTGGAATGAGATCTATCTACTCTAAAAGCTAAGAATAAATATTGAGAGAAGGATGGTATAATTTTTGTTAATTTACACCTCTTTGCTTATCCTTTCCGTCATCAAGATTTCTCTTGATGATGGGTCATGGTATGGACTCGAAACACAAAGAAAAAATGATTATTGTGGTTAAATATTCAAGAACTTTCACCATAGAAATTTGCAAACAAGAGTTATTTTGGTAGGGACTCTTTTGTCACATACTATGCTAAACATACCATATATATATATATATATATATATATATATATATATACCTTCATTTTTTCATTTATAAACTCATTTGTAACTATGAATTATCCATCATTTAATTGTTAACATTGACATTATCAAATTTGAATTTTGACATATTTATGGCTTCCATTCTTTGTAATTATATTACACAGAAGGGACTATTGATTTTTGCAATAACTTACACATGCCACTTAGTCCTTCTCTTACATTCTTACATTCTTACATTGTATTTATTTAATTATTTGGTCTCTACGATTTCAGAATTTTCATTGTGTGTCACTGAGGCTAGATGGAAGTTTTCTATCACTGCAGGTGGATGGCAGCTGTTTGTCATCGGTTTCCCATCTCATTTAATTCACCGTTATTTTGGGAGTTCTTAGATCTAAGGATCAGGATTTAGGAGGGAGAGGTTAGGGTAACTAACCCTCCCCATGCTCCGCTACCCCGGCTCATTTGTCACTACTCAAGGTTCAGTTCATATCTGCAACGTCTCCATCTCGACACCTGAGGTAACATTCGCTCCTCCATGTATTCGGCTTTGTTATCCCTTATTTTGGGTCATGTTTGTGATTTTTTCTGCATATAAATTCTATTTGTGCTACAATGTGAGGTTTGGTCGATCGCTCAAGACTGTTTTTAGTTGTCTCTTAAAGCTCTTTTGTTATCTCTCTCCACAACTCTTCTTAGTGCTTCTAGAAATTTTTTGTTTTATGTATTTGGGTTTTTCTTCTCTTCACTTGGTTCGATGTTGAATAATATATAGCTATTCTCTGAGATGGTTTTCTTTAATTATCTTCTTTTTCTTTGTTCTTAATTCAACTCTTGCTCAGGGAATATGTGTTTTTGTGATTTATTACTCGAATCCAGCGTCATAACCTTAATCTCTTGGGGTAAATTGAGCAGAGAAGGCCACGATGCATGCCCAGGTTCTCACAGGTAATACCCATAGCCTTAATGAGTTTTCTGTCAACAAATTTTAGTGTTTAATCTTTTTTTTTCTCTAATGGTTTTTCCAGTCCTTCTCACTCAAGATTTACCCTTCATGGTTTGCTTCAGGTTTGGTTCATGTCGTAACTATGAGGGTCTTTTCGAATCCCGCTTAGAAACTTCAAGGGTAGCCACTACAGGTATGCCCGACTTCCTTTCCTCACTTTTGCATTCTCCTTGTTACTCACTTCTAGAATACTAAGGGTTGTACCCTCTGTGTTCACAGGTGCAGGGTCCAGCCCCTACTTCTTTCTTTCATACAAAATCTTTTGAGTTTTTTTCTAAATTTAAGGGTTCTTGACATTAATTTTTAATTCAGATCTTCTTAGCTAGCTTAACAGTCCTCATTGAGCCTACCCTTCTTGGGTCAGGAGGACCATAAGATAATGTTACTATCAGATCATGTATATTTAATTCAAGATAATTTCACTGTGAACTGGTGCAAACCCTATGGTAGAAAAGGGGGCTTATTCCTCTACTATTATCATTTACGCTCAGCAAGACTACTTTTGTTTAAGTATTGGTATGGCTATCTTCTCAGTCTGGGTCTTTGTATGTAAGGAAATTTAGTTTCTAGATACAGTATATTTTACTCAATCTACTATGTTATTCTTTTTCAGAAAATGAAATTTCATTTCTCTTAGTTTCTTTCAAAAGTTGTTAATAAATGTAATTTTCTACAGTTTCTTATTTTTACATAATATTGGTTTAATGTGGTACTAGGATACAATGGCTAGAGGACCATGATCCTTGCCATGTCGCCACGGGGCTTGGCTCTAAACCTATAAGCCTCACTACTTTCTTACTCAAAATTTTCAATATGTATAGATAATATATTCGCTTATACACTTTCTTGCTCCATATTTATATTAAATGGTACATATAGACTTATCAGTACATGGACATTAGTTATGTTTAATGTAAGACAATATTATCATTAAATTATGTAATTTTTTACATTGTATATTGTTTTCCGCATACAAAGATTCAGGTCTATACTCAATTTATAGTGATTTCAACATCATATTATATAATATAATGACTTTCCTAAATAGCTTTGTCCTAGATTTTCTGGTTATTTAATTAAACTACCAGAATCTATCTTCTATTTTTTTTACGTATTTGGGAACCATATTTTTCATAGCTAATATATATATATATATATATATATATATATATATATATATATATATATATATATATATATATATATATATATATATATATATATATATATATATATATATAATAGTGATCTAAGAAACACACGTCCTCTATCACCTGAATTTTAACCAAAAAAGTAAATACTTATCTCTAGATTCTTGATTTAACAGATGGTTCCACCCAACCTTAAGAGAGGAAATCACATCCTCTTCTCCCCCGTGCTCCACACTAAAGTCCTAGGTAGTAGGAACATTTATCAGAAATTAGGCCTTAGGGCCTATGTGTAGATTACACTTCCTTCAGGTTTTAGAGCTCCGCTAGTATTTACTAGCTCTAGACAAGTCTTCCCTTCACAACATAATTTTTTAAACGCATTTTAATTTCCTACACATAACCCCTTCCCCTCCTCAGGATTTTTATTTTATCCTCTTAGAGAAGGTTACTGTTTTACTCTGGAATATTGGAATTATTTTACCATTAATTTAATCCATTATTCAATATAATTATCAATTTTATTTATGAAATATAACTCAAGTCTTACTAACGAATAACCATATTCATTAATTATTCTTTCACTTAAAAATTCAAATTTCTTTATAAAGGTATGTCGAACATAATTAAAAATAAAACAAGGTGTTACGTCTTCCGCCACTAAATGAAAACACCATCGTCGATGTTACTTTATCACGGAAATCATTTCAGGATATTCTCCTTGAATAGAATTTTCATCCTCCTAGGTAGCCTCCTCTGGGCTAAAGTGCTTCCATTACACCTTAACTTTTCGGATAAATCACCTCCGGATCATTATTTCGCTCTGATAGAGAATATTCTAAGGTTCTACCAGAAACTCGTCGTCTCCTTCTATTTGCAAACAACAGATTTTATAATTAATTTAATTAAGGAAAATTTTCATTTGTAAGCCATAATGTAAAAATAACTTGCATGTACATTCTACAAGCGTATCACATTTTTGGGTTCATGTATGTATCGCTTCAATAGAGATACATGGAATAAATGATGTACCAATATATGACCAGGCAGAGCCAGTCGATAAGCCAACAACCCTCTTCGTTCCAAAATTTGGAATGGTCCACAATACATTGGAGCCAATTTGGCACAATTTTTCCACCTCAAAGTGGTCTTCTTTGGTTTAATTCTCACATACACGTGGTCACCCACTTCAAATTCCTGGGAATTTCATTTCCAGTTTGCATATATCTCTTGTCTATCTTGGGCTAGTTTTAAGTTTTGTCTAATATTTCTCACCTCACGCTCCATTTCCTCCAATATGTCCATTTTGAGCATCAATTTGGTTTCTGGACTGCTCCAATTTATGGGGGTCCGGCATTGTCTTTTGTACAATGCTTCAAAAGGACTCATCTTGACAGATTCTTGATATCTATTATTACAGGTGAATTCGACCATATGCAAATAATCCTCCCACTTTGTGGGTTGCTACATCATGTACATGTGCAACATATATTCCAATATTTGATTCACCATCTTCTTCTATCCATTCGTTTGATGATGATGAGCGGTACTGAAGTGGATTTGTGTTATCAAGCTAGTGAATGGTGCCTTTGAGAATGATGATGTGAACTTTACATCTCTATCTGAGATGATGATTATTCGAATATTGTGCAATCTAAATACTTCTCTGATGAAGATGTTAGCAATTTGTAGGGCCTTGTAAGTTGACTCGACATGTATGAAATGAGCTACATTGTTGAGCCTATCCATCACCACCATAATTGAGTCATTGTGTCTTTTACTTGTAGGTAATCCTGTGATGAAATAAACTAAACTGAATTCCCTTTTCCATTCCAGTATAGGAATAGGCTAAAGAAATCTGGCTGGATGTTGGTGCTCCACCTTGAATTACTCACATTCCAAACATTTGGTCAAGCATTTAGCAATTTTTTTATGCATCCTGAGCTAGAAATAGTCTTTCCTAATTTTTGTTAGCAACTTTTGATATCTGGGATGTCTTGCATAGGAAATTCGATGATATTCATCCAAAATCAGCTCCTTTAAGCTCATATGATTTTGAATACATATATTCTTTTGAAATATCAAGTGTTTTTTATCATTAATTTCATAATATCCTTGCTTTCCTTGTTTTTCAGCCTCTCTTGTTTGCTGCCATAAGAATTGATATTCAGGATATCGCTTTTTTGCCTCCATGATTTTCTGTTGGAACTTAGATTCAAATTTATTAAAATAAGGTTCATAGACGCAATGCCTTTTTCTTCTTAAAGAATTGGAAACACGGTTCCCCTTACCTTTTACATGTTTAATTTCAAAATAAAATTCACTTAGGAACACATTCCATCTTGCTTGGTGGGCATTTAAAACAGATTGTTTAAGATAGCTAGTCAAAGTGTTATGATCTGTTCTTAGCACAAACCTTTTTCCTAACAAGTAATTTCTTGAGACTCAAAGGGCATGTACTACTGCAGTTAACTCTAAATCATAGGCAAAGCATCTATGCTCATGATCCTTCAACTTCCCGGATTCATATTCTATAACCTTGCCCTCTTGGGTCAATACTTCTTGGACCCCTTCCTTACATGTATCAGTGAAGACTTCAAATTATCTGCATGGATCAGCTACTTTCAGTACATGGGAAGTAGTTAATAATTATTTTAATCATTCAAAACTAGTTTGACATTCTTTAGTCCACTTAGAGACTCTCCCCTTAGGTTTCAAGGAGGTAATGGGAAAGGTTATCTTAGAGAAGCCTTCAAGGAATCGACGGTAGTAACCAGCTAGGCCCATGAATGAATGTATGTCTACTTTTATGGGAACTCTCCATTCCATAATCATATTTATCTTTTGGAGATATACAAAAATTCCTTCAGCAGATATTATATGGCCCGAATATTGGATATGTTCCTTGTAAAAATCACATTTACTAAACTTTTCATAGAGTTGGTGTTCCCACAACATTTTCAGCACCAAGCATAAATTTACATTTTTTTCTTAAATATTCTTATAATAGATCAATATATCATCAATGAATATTAAAACAAATTTATCCAATTATCAGTGAAATATATCATGCATCAGGCTCATGAAAGTTGCTGGTGCATTAGTTAACCCGAATGGTAACCCCAAAAATTCATAATGTTTGTACCTGGTACAATTTTTTTTTTTGCATATCTCCTCATTCTTAATCTGTATCTGATGATACCCATATCTCAGGTCAATCTTGGAAAATACCTTTGCTCCCTTCACCTAAACGAAAAGGTCGTATATACGTGGAAATGGGTATTTTCTTTTCACAGTCAGCTTATTAAGTTGTTGGTAGTCCATGCACATCTGCATCATACCATCCTTCTTCTTAAAAAATAACATGGTTGTTTCCCAAGGGGACACACTTGGTTGAATATATCCTTTTTCCAGTAGTTGTTGTAGCTACATTTTTTATTTTTTCAATTCAAGCACACTAACTCTGTATGGTGCTCGTGACACAGGTGCTTACCTAGGTATTAACTCTATAATAAAATAAATGTCTCACTTTTGGGGTAATCCTAGAATATTTTCAAGAAACACGTCCCTGAACTCCTGGACAACTGGTATATTTTCCAACATAAGGGTCTTGTCTTTGGAGTTAGAAAACCCTACCTGAATTTCATAAAGTTGACACCCCTTTATAATGCATTTACCTATTTGGGATGTAGTAATCAGGTGAAATTTTAGTGGCTTCTTAATTCCCTTACTATAATCAAAATACCCTCTAGAAGAATTTTTTTAGGAACCCCTTACAAAAATAGCCCATATATCTGTTTGTAGCAGAGGTCTCTAGAGAAGGTTGGGGAGTGGAGGTTTTTGAGGATTTTTTTTCTGGTGTGTTTGTCATCATAAAATGCATGAGTGCTTTTAACTCACAATGCACTGGTGCATACTAAAAATTGGCACACCGAGACACCATGCTCTTCGTACAAACCTGCCCGGTGCATGTAATTAGTATAGCGCACCGGTGCCCTACGCATAAACAGTCCCAGAGTATCTTAGTAATACCGTGGTGTGCCATCATTGATACCACCTGGTGCATCTCAAAAACCCACCCACCGAAACAAGGTTAAATAATAAAAAAATTATCGGTCGTAAAAACAATATTTTCACTTCTTTAGTGCTCCAGACCTCTCGAGCACTGATGTGAATTTCTCTTGTGTGAGGTGCCCTGCCATCGGTGATCCCATTACACACATTGTTGTCATCCATTTCCCACCTTGTGGAGTTTGAATTTTTCGAAAAGGCTAGGCAAATTTGGTTTCTCCAATTCCTCAGAAAATATGCCTCCTTGACACGCAAATGTATAGGTATTTTACTTGTTTCTCAATAACTAAATTTTTTAGTGGATTATATTTCTAAAAAAAAACCTTAAAATTTATCGTTAAAAAAAAAGAAAAATTCGGTGTCCTCGAGGCATTTTCCTCACACCGTTCGCAGTATTGCCTGTAAATTTAAGGGTCACGTCATGAAAGGTATTAACAGAAACTGCATTGGGTTCCGGTGTGGTACCAAAAAATGTGCACCATTATTTTTTTTAAAACTTACATAGTGGTGTGGTCATTTAAATGACCACACCATTGACTATGTACCAGTGTTAGGAGGGCGGTGCATTGACAAAACTATGCACCCCGAGGTGGATAGTTAGGTCAACCGACCACATGCCTGACATCAGTACATAGTCAACAGTGTGGTCATTTATAGCACTACACCATTGACCATGTAATGATGTTGGGTATTTCATTGACCAAAAGATCCACCCCGGGGCGAATATTTTGGTCAACGCACTACCTTCCCAACAGTAGTACATGGTAAATGGTGTGGTCGTTTATAGGACCACACCATTGACCATTATATTGTTGGTTGGTGGTTGACCTAACTATCTGAATTGGGGTGGATAGTTTCGTCAATGCACTTCATAAAAATAACATTTATTTTTTTCGGTGCACGAACAATTTCCATGTGCACCGAGAGCGGCGCACAATAAAAACGTACGCACCGATACAAGTGCACGACTATTTTTTTGGGTGAAATAACTTTTTTTTATCAACAACAATTATATATATATATATACACCCACACATGTGTAGTTTAATAAAAAAAATGTATTTAATATGTGAATCATTCATCGATGTCAACAGAGAGAACAAAGGGAACATAAAGAACATATGGAGGACCAATATAACATGATTCACCTATGGGAGGCACGAGATAAGGAGAGACTTATGTACCCTCACCTTATTACGGCATCCACCTAGTTGCCCCTACGGGAGGTAGGTCTCCTCAAGTTCAATGAGGAGGCTACATCCCTGAAGGGACATAATGGGTTACTGGGACAGCTCATCTTCAGGTGGAATTCCCACTGACAGGCTTTCTAGGTCTGCCCTGACCAGTGGTACGCACCCATTGAGGAGGAAATATATTTTATTACTGGCCTATCTAGGAGATGGCAGGGCTTTTTCCAGTTCCCAAATGTCCCTGTTGGCTATGCAATAGGGATTCAGTTGGCATACTGTAAGAGATACATTACGGAAAATATTGCTTTTCCTGTAGATTTTTAGGTGTCTAGTGGTCAGTTACATATTTCTTCATTTGGTGTAGAGGTGGTGAGGTTCCTCTCACTACTACTGACGACCATTTAACACTATACCAGTGATGGGAAACACATTATTTTTCCGCTTTTATTTTATTTTGATTCTTTATTCTAGGCACCACGGCTTCTGAGGTGGTTTGCGATTTTTTGCGGCAATTTTGTACAACATTAGATAGATATCGTTCTCATGAACGTGGGTGGTTGAGCTTCCCTTTTTCTTCAGATTTATTTTGTTTTTTTCTTAAGAGGTTTCTAGAGATGATGCCTACATTTGTTCAGGAGCCTTGTAGGATGATGCTCCATGAACGGATGCAGATGTGGGGCCAGATGACGCCCAAGAGGGGCCAATGTGAGTTTCCCGCTAGGATATCTCCTAATGTACTGGATTTTCTATCCAAATTTGATGATCACTCCTTCTTTCTGGAGCCATGTCCATATGTCAGTTTGGATTGGTGAGGGTGTAAAAACATCCTCTTCACACAAGATGAGTCGCCGAATGCAAGAGGTAATATTAGTGTTTTCTTTAAATTAATATAGTTTCATTTTATTGTCTTAATTAATTAATTAGAATTATAAAATTTATTCTAACATGTTCTTTAACTTGTTTTATGAAATGTTTTAATGAAAATGTCTAACTATTGTTGAGAACTATATGTTTTGTAGATATTGGGACAGTCCTTGGGGATGAGGTGTAGGCAATGGTCATGAACTCATTCAAAAACCTTGAATAACCCCTCCCATTAGGCTGTTGATACACAAAGACATTCCACTCAAAGACAGTTCTTGGTTCACCGTTCATTCTCGAAATATTTTCTAGGCCTAAAGCTTCAAACTTGTTAGCGTGCTCAAACAGGAAGAGGTAAAGCACTTGTGAGCACAACCGGAAAGCCCCCAAAGACGATAGTTCTTGGAACTCTGTTTGAATGGCCAAAGCCAGGAAAGTGGGGATGTCTAAAACAAGACCCGACTGGGACATGACCGAAAGGAGAGCTATACATTCTTTTGACACCCTCTCGACCTCCCTGAGACCTATAAATCCTAAGATGAAAGCGAGGACAGGATGGAGGTTGTCTCTAAATGCGGTCAAGGGCACCATGTCTGAAGACGAGAATTTGAAACGAAAGAAAGGAATTCACTTTTTTGTTTCCAAGGCAACTTAGAAAAATGGCGGGACAGGGACAAATTTGTGAACTCAACGTAATTCTGGCTGTGGGGGAAACGGAGGGCTTCCTTAATGAGCTTGGGAGATATACGAAAAATCTTATTTCCTTGAGCCGAAAGAAATACATCCCTGCGCTCGTCATAGGCATCTCTAAGCCAACATATGAATTCAGTAACTAGAAAGGTGGGCAGAGAAATTTGGTAATATAGGCTTGACTGAACGACTCTGAACCAGTCTTGTCCCTTTGCATGGCTTTCTAATAGGCCAGGTACGACACGAGAGACACTGAAATGGTATTCAGGTTCATCGATATGAGCTTTCATTTTAATGAATTGTTCAGGTCCAGGGATTGCCCTGACCTCGTGGGCTTGTGGGGTTTCAGGTTCAGACTTTCTGGGCTTGGATCTCCCCATGACCATCTTGAAAATTAAAATGGAAGGAATACTGTAAGGTGGGGGAATGAATAAATACTTGTAACCAGTGAGGAAAACCCAAGATAGAAAGCGACACGAGGGCTGAAAGTGACTTGGTGCTGGAGTTCAAGATTAAATACACCAAAAGTTTGTAAAAACAAGTATTTTACCAAAAATGGGCGTAAGGCAGGGTTAAACAGACCATAGATTTACGGAAAATGAGGTTAAGGTGCCAACTTGTAGGGTTGACATCATAAGGACGTCAAAAATGGGGTGTGTGGCATTGGGCGGTTAGTTACCAGGAGCTGGGTAGTTGTGAGCCATGCACCGGGTTAATACTGGTACTGGTCATGTACCAGCTTTCCTGACTTACCTTACCTTCTCTTTAAATCATGCCACCTGTTATTCGTGATGGGTCCACTGAACGATTCCAATGGGGGCACGTTAATTCCTCTCATGATGTTCCACCACCCCATGGAATAGTTAAAACCTACTTCGCCAACTAGTGATGTCATGCATTCTGGGGGGTATAGCTCTGCCCTCCTCATAACATCCTTGGTACCCCCAAAATCCCTCCATGTGGAAAATTTACTTGGACTGTCCCATGTATGGCCCATGGCCCTGCCTTTTCTTAGCTGTATAGTAGCATCGGCTCCTTTGTCTGCACTCCTTCTATGAGGGGAGGGCTTTCATACTTCCATTATATTTACTTGGCCCGCTTACACTTCCAATGATTTTTCTTCATTTACCTTGATTTTTTTCCGATGAGCCTATAAGTCGAGGGCTATCATAACAACATTAGCTCCACCTGTGGATGGCACATTCATCCTCAGATGTGTCAAGGATTTCGTAGACCATTTGTAGCCCATTCTTTGAAAGCCAGAGTCTTTCAAAATTTTCAAACATTCATATGGTGAAAGAAACATCAACTATGAAAATAGAAATAACAAATGTATACACTATAATACAGTGGCCTTAGAGACCTAGATCAGTTTTGAAAATAGGGCTTTAGGAACTGCCCATTTACAGGTGTCTCAATCACATCACCTTCCAGATTCTCCAGTGTGACAGTGTTATTGCCTTTGACCTCGGCAATTTTGAAAGGTCCAAACCATAGTGGATCAAACTTTCCATGTTTACCTTTGTCATCTCTCCTGATGTCCCACCTTAGTACTAAATCTTTTGTTTTCATTTCCTTGTCTTTGGCATGTTGATCAAACAGATTTTTCATTTTCTCTTGGTATTCTGCTAACCGATCATTTACTTGGCTCAAGTCTCCTCTAACTCGACTTGTTGGTTTATTCTTCTGGTAAGATCGTTGGGCTCTTCTTGGCTATCCTGAAGGAACCTAGCCATAGGCAAAGCAAGATGAATTGGGAATAATACCACTCTACAATAGACTAGTTTATATGGGGACTTTCCTACCGATTTTTTATTTGTGATTATGTTTGCCCACAGTGTGAATTTAAGCTAAGAATCCAATTTTTTTTTACTTTCGTTTATAGTTTTTTCAACACCATTACCAATGCCTTATTTGAAGACTTAGCCAATCCATTCCCCTAAGGATAATAGGCTGTGGAGTGTCCCAGGGTGATATGGTATTGCTGACAGAAATTGGTAAATATTACAGACTTGAAGGCCTGTGCATTATCTATCACAATCTTAGTCAGGCAGCCAAATCTGGATATGATATTTTCTTTCAAGAACTTGATCACCACTACATCAGTAGCATTCCTTGCTGGTATAGCCTCTCCACACTTGATGAAGTATTTAGTGGTGGTTAGGATCCATTTATGTTGACCACTAGATGCTAAGTGAATTTCCCCAATGAAATCTATCCCCCATTGCTGAAAAGGCTCTTCTATATGTACTAGGATCATAGGTAAGGGCACAATTTTTTTTTTTCAGCAAACCTCTAACATTTTTCATAGGCCCTAACTCAAGCATGTACATCCCCAAACAATTGGGCCAAAATAAACCCACTTTCAATATCTTGTGGGTTGTAGACCTCCAACTGTAGTGGCCTCCATAAATGCCTTCATGGAATTCAGCCATAACTTCCTCCACTTCAGGTTCTGTGAGTCACAAGAGCAGGATTCCTGAGGGATCCTTCCAATATAATTGGCCACTTGAAACAATATACTTTTGTGATTTCAACCTCACCGTTCGATATTTAGCCCTATCGAAGTTCGGAGGACACCTGAGAGTTAAAATATATTCTACAATATCCTTATACCAAACACTAACCAGATACTTCATATGTGTTTTCTGCACAGCCATATGTATCCCAGGCTATTCCTCCATGCCTTTAGGTAACTCCGCAACTCCCATGGAAAAATTTATTCCTAAATCTTGACAGTTAGACTCAGACAAAATTTTGGCTAAACCCTGTCCCTTGATAAGCTTTGTGGGGCGAATGTCTAATTCATATTCTTGGATCTTAGCAATCCATTTGCCTCTTTTGCCCTTGCAATCCCCTTGAATCATAATATCTTTAATTGTGGCCGTAGGCACAAAAGAGGTGATGGTTGACTGTAACACGTACATTCAGAAAGTCTTTAAGGATTTCACCAAAGAATATGCTTGTTTTTCTAGAATGTTATATTTTAGTTCAACATGTTGAAGTACCCTTCCTCATTTTTCTGTAATAGTGCTGCAACTACAGTATGCGGGGAAGCAAATGAGAAGATCACTAGTATTGGGGCTTCTACAAAGGCACTCTTGATTATATTAAATGCTTCTGTTGACTCATTCGTCCATTTCACATCATTTCTTTTCTTAAGCATTTCGGTGACATGTCGAAATATTTCTGCTTAGTTCGGGATGAACCTTCTTAGAAAATTATGCGTCTGAGGAAAAAATAAACTTGCTTTTTGTTTTGGGGTAAGGATATGCCATTGATTACCTCCACCCTTTTTGGATCAATCTTTACTCCTGGTTTAGTTACAATATGGCCCAATAATTTTCCTTCTTCTAAAGAAAACATATATTTTTGAGGATTTAGGGACAAACTATACTTGCGACATTTTTTGAAAATCCGGCACAGGTGCTCAATATGTTCAGCATCATCCTTTAGAAAGATGGTGTTATCATCCAGGTATACTACCACAAACTTGTATTGTTCTCCTATAAATGCAATGTCCATCGCCCCTTGGAAATTTGCTCTAGCATTTATCAAACCAAAAGGCATTCGGGCATACATTAAAGTGCCCCATGGGGTGGTGAATGCCGTCTTCTTTCGGTCTTCGGGAAGGATTTCCTCTTGATTATACCTAGAGAAACCATCCGTCATGGACATGCGATAGGACCCAACCACTTTATGCAATATGTGATCCATTTTGGGGAGGTGATAGCTATCTTTAAGGGATGCCCTATTTAAGTTTCGAAAGTCTACACATAACATTATCTCTCTATTCTTCTTTCAGACTGGTACCAGGTTACCCACCCATTCTGAATATCTCATAGGCACAATGATTTTAGCCTTCAAAAAAATATTTATTTCTTTCTTTATGGAGGGAAGCAAAAAAGGGTTAATCTACCTTAGCTTCTTCTTATTCGGCTTGGCATCTGCCCTTAGTGGGATCTTATTCTGGATGATATTTATGTCAAATGTTTTCAGATCTTCGTAATACCAAGCAAAAAATTCCTTATAGGAGTGAAACAACTGTAAATACCTTTCTCTATGTTCTTCTGGGACTCCTTTAGATAATTTAGCTATCTTAGGATCTTCTTCTATTCCAATGTTGACATCTTCTACTTGGGCTTCCAGTGTCAGCTTATTAGGGTTGATTGGAACATAATTTTTATCAAAAAAACCTTTCCAAACGTACTAAACCTCTGGGGATCACATTTCCTTTCAGTTGCAACACTTTGTCACCGAGGACCGTTATATCCAAGTGATCTACGGTGGAGATCTTTCGATGAAGTGTTTTGGGAGAGAGATGGAGAGTGAATGAATGAGATCATGATATAACATGGATCGTTCGATCTCAAAGATCAAAGGCTGGGGTTGAAACTGAAAATGACGTTGCAGAGGGGAGTGGTATGGCGCGAAACCAGGGATCGTTTTTGCATAAAAAAATGGGGGGAGGCGGTTTTGGGCGAATGGAATGCGATTCCATACACTGGTTGACATGTGGACTTTCAAAACTGCCCATTTTGCAAAATTTTGAAACGTTAAACCTCGGGCGCAGAAATTTTGTGATATTGGATAGCGACCGTTAGATCTGGGGTGTTAGATCTGACGGTGTGGAGTAAGCATGACAAGTGGCAATGTGTGCTGGCAGAACGGTCCATGGGCCAGGTAGGTGACGTGATCTTCTTTTTTTTGAAGTGAACGGTGGGGTAGCAGTCAGGTTAAACGTGAGCTGTCAGATCTGCATGAGTGGAAGGTTGGGATCGCACCAGGGAAAATATGAAGAGGGTTTTGGGAAAAAGAGATATTTTGAAGAGGCCTTAGCACTTCGTCATAGCGTGGGTCATATGTGGAAGAAGGGCTAAGGGATTTTAAGCCCTTGGGGCTAATATCTTTGTAGTGCAAAAAACTTTTTCAGGCCTAAAAGAGGGGTTTTAAGGCTAAATGAAGGTTCTGATAGGGTGAGGAAGGGGATTTTAAACCAAATATGAGGGAGATACAAGGTTTAAAGTGGAATTTTGGATAAAATGGGCTTTGAAGGGTAATTCATGAAGGATAATGAGGAATATGGAGGGTTAATTAGGGGTTGAAATGGTGAAAATGGAGGATCTTTACACAGTTCCCTTCATAGTAGAACAACATATTTTGAACATCTTTGACGGAAATAGTAGTGAATATTTCTGAGACTTCAAGAACGATGGATTTTCAAATAAAATATTCACTTGAAGGCTTGGTTACAAATTTAGCCACATTTTTTCTTTGTCAAATTACTATAGGTGACTAACAGTGGCTCCACATGGGGATGGCATCTTCTTGAAGGTGTCAAGAATCTCAGATAAAATATTTGGAAGTAGGCCAGAGCCTTCTGCTTGACCATATTTTGTTTCTCTGATTCATCTGTTACAAACATGATGAGTATTATATCGGCAGGAAAAATTTCCCAAACAACTACCTACCCATCCTACTGTCCTAACATTTTTTCTTCCAGGTGCATTTAGACTTGCAGACCTTTTTCATCATCATTTTTTATTGAAAAAAAACTAATCTAATTCTACCCTTATTCCTCCATGATACCAGACTAAACAGTTGGTCTCATATCTTCTCTTTCTAACTAATATATGCTAGGATTGAACTGTCTGATAGAGTTTCGTTCTCTATATTCTAAAATAGAAATTTAAAACACAACCACACTAGGATTAGATTTTCTGATTTGCTGTGGGTGCATGGCATAAAGACAAACTGCACAGGAAAATGAAACTTGCAGAACTTCAAAAACCAAAACTTTAAAGGCTAAGAATCTGAAATTTGAAAACACTCTTCCTTCTTGTTGTGACTCATATTTTGAGCTTTTTAGAGTCACCTTTTTCTCTTCATTTCAGCTCTGGTTTTGATCCTGTTAGAGTTCTTTTCTTCTTCTTTACTGGTTCAAGTTTTGAGCATGTTAGAACCAGTTCTCTTCCTTTTCCTCAGGCTCAGGTTTTGATCTAGTTTGAGCCATTCTTTTTAGCATTCCATAGGTCCAAGATTTGAGCTTGTCGAAACCTTTCTCTTTCTACTTTTTTTTTTGTATATTTTTTCTTTTCTTTTCAAAACAAAACAAAGCAATGGTATTTATAGTGGGAATGAAAGCTTTAAACTGAGTTTAGAAGGAATAATGTTCGAGCATCCTGCCATTTACAGGACCCCCAAATAAATCTGTAACATCTATTTCTTGTAGAAAAAATGCATTGGGACCAATGGCAAATTGAATGATGTAATTGCCTTTCCATAAATGGTCAAGATTGCCATGCTTACTCTTATCTTCTCTCCTAGAGCCCCATTTGAGTACCTTGTCTCCAATTTTGAAATCACGGGCCTTTTTCCTCTTATCAAACAAAATTTTTATATTCTCTTGTACTCTCTGAGCTCTATTTTAGAATTCTTCCCTTGTTTGTTGGAGATGTATAGTCTGATTGATCCTTGTCACCATGCTATCTTCTTCTGACTGTATTTCTTGGAACAATTTTATCACTGGCACCCCTAAAATGGTAGGGAATACTACATATGCTCCATAAAATAGCTGATAGGGAGACATTCCAATGCATTTCTTTGTTGTCAACCTGTCTTCCCATAAAGCATGCACTAACTTATTATTCCATGATTTTTTACTATCTTCCAACAATTTCTTGATGATGGTCACCAAAATTTTATTTGATGATTCAGCCAGCCCATTACCTTGAGGGTAATATGCAGTAGAATGACCAGGTACAATCTGATATTTGTGGAAAAAATCAACCATCTTTTTCGAACCAAATGCAGCTGCATTGTTAGTGATAATTTTCCTAGGGAAGCCAAATCTGGATAAGATGTGGTCTTCAAGGAATTTTATGATAACTGAGTCTATGGAATTCCTAGAAGGGATGGCCTCTATCCATTTAGTGAAATAGTTAGTAGCTATGAGTATCCATTTATGTTGTGCAGAGGAAGCAGGATGGATTTCCCCAATGAAGTCTAGGCCTCACTGTTGAGAAGGAGCTTCAACGGCGACTGGTTGTAAAGGTAAAGGGAGGAGTTTTCTTTTTCCCTCAAATATTTGGCATTTGTGACAGGAAAATATAATTTTTTGGACATATTGGAAAAGGGTGGGCCAGTAATAGCCATCTCTAAGGATTTTATTGGTAGTGGCTTTTCAATAGAGATGGCCTCCACATTCTCCTTCATGAAACTCATGCTTAATTCTATCTGCATCAACTTTAGGCAAACATTTAAGAAATAAACCATTGGCATTTTTCCAATATAAACATTCATTTAAAATGCAGTAATTTCTAGCTTTCAACTTTAAAAACCTTGTCTTTGTCTTAGATAGATCAGGAGGAGCATTTAGATTGATAAGCACATACAAGATATCAGCATACCAAGGTGAGTTTTGGAACTGTTCTTCAACAATGGGAGCTGGTAACCCTTCATGTTCATCCAAAGCATCTACCATATTTATGTAAAGGGCTTGTAAGTTAGATTCAACCATTAATTGTGCTAGGCCTTGACCCTTGATGAGTTTAGTGAGTTTGATTTCCAAAGCATATTCTAGTATCACAAAAATCCACTTGCCTCTTTTGCCATATGGATCTTCTAACAAAATGTCATTTTCTACTATATTAGGCACAAAGGCAATAATATGAGAATGTAAGATATAAACTCTGAAATATTTCAAGGAATTTACCAAGGCATAGGACTATTTCTCCATGATATTATATTTCAGATGAGCATCTCTTAATGCCTTGCTGAAAAATACAATTCGCTGCTTTTGTCTCTCTGGATTTTTCTGTAACAGGACAGCAGCCATAGTATGCTTTGATGCAAATGAGAAGATGAGAAAATCCTTGGTAAAATCAGGGCTGGTGAGAACTGGTGCTCGGGTGAGTGCAGGTTTTACCAGTTCAAAGGACTTCTTGGCTTCTAGAGTCCATTTAACTCCCACCTCCTTTTTGAGCATATTAGTCATGTTTCTAAGGAGTTCTGCAAGGTTGGGTATGAACCTCCTCAAGAAATTAACCTTCCCAATGAAATACTGCAATCCCTTTATGTTTCTAGGGTGAATAATTTTCAATATACCCTCGCCCCTTTTTTATTCTATTTTAATCCCCCTTTCAGATATGATATAACCAAGAAGTTTATCTTCTTGGAGACTGAACAGTGTCTTTTTTGGATTTAAATATAGCCCATACCTTCTGCATTTCTCAAAGACTTTCCTCAAATGTTTAAGGTGTTCTTCATCATTTTTGGAATAAACTGTAACGTCATCAAGGTAAATTACAATGAAGTACCCTATTTCTTCTGAGAATGCAATGTCCATGGATCTTTGAAAGGTGGCACCAGCATTCATTAATCCAAAATGAATTTTCACATACATGAAAGTGCCCCAAGGCGTTGTGAAGGCTTTTTTGAGTTGACCTTCTGGGAGTACCAATACCTGGTTGTACCCTGAAAAGCCATCTAGTAGAGAAATCCTCTTAGATCCAACTACCCTTTGTACGATGTGTTCCATTTTGGGAAAAGGGTAATTGTATTTTAATGAGGCTTTGTTTAAGTTTCTAAAATCAATACACAACCTTATTTCTCATGTCTTTCTCCTTACAGCCACTAGGTTAGATACCCAGTAAACCTCACTGGGACTATGATTCCAGCATCATACATTTTCTTAATTTTATTTTCTACTAGAGGTAACTGTACAAGGTTAATTTTGTACAGCTTTTGCCTAAAAGGCTTCTAGTTTTCTTTCAATGGAATCTTATGCTAGATGGTCTCTATGTCATAGGCCTCCAAATCTTCATAGCTCCAAGAAAAAACATCAGCAAACTCTTTAAATAAATAAATGTATTTTATTTTGATATGGGTTGACAATGTTTTAGATAATTTTATCATCTTAGGCTTGTCCTTGTTTCCTATATTTCATTCTTCAATATCAGATTCAGTGGGTTCTATTGTAGGTTTCTTTGCCACATCATCAAAATTGAAGAGGTCTTCTAGAGGATCCAGCCCTCGAGGTATACCTTTGTCTTTGGACTACATTACCTTTATGTCTTCCTCTCCTATTTGGTTTTCAAACTCTCTAGCATTTTTATTTTTGCAACAGGGAATGGTTTTACTTTATCAAGGGGTTTTTCATCCAAACAGTCTTCCTTGGGCCTAAAGTTTGAATCAGGTAATTCAAACTCCTTCCTGGAAAGCAGGAAATCCTCTATCTGTTTATCACCCTCGAAGACCTGCCATTATTTTTCATTATTTGGTACTGTTGGTCTGTATTTTGTTTGAACACTAAACTATTTGTCATTAAGTGGTCTTTGAGATGAACTAGCAGCACAAGCCAAACCATTTGCAAGTATGTTTTTACCTCTAGGGATAAATACAAGCACATATTCTACAATTTTTTTCAACAGATCCATAACATCATTTCTATATGCCCTTAATCTCGGATGCTTGGCAGTATACTCTCCATTTATTTGTTTGATGACCAGTTCTGAGTCCCCATGAACAACTATCCTCTTAGCTCCTATTTGTTTCAATAGTTGTAATCCTAAGAAGAGAGCTTCATATTATGCTATGTTGTTCGTGCATTTGAAGTTTAGCTTGAGGTTATGACTCTCAACATATTTTTTTTTAGTATTGTGGAACCATACCCCAACTCCTGCACTCTTCTTAGTGCAAGACCCATCAAAACTCATGCTCCATAAGGGACTATTTGGAGATTCATTATCAGTTTCATCCTTACTGTCATCTTGTTTCCTAAGGTTAGTAGGCTGATGGGTGATCTTCTCTCTATAGTCTTGGTTTTGATTATTCTGATTTTCTATCTCAATAGAATTTTCAAGAACTTCTCCCTTGTTTTTCTCTATTTCTAGAGTTTTCATTATGTTTGGACTTGTATCTTCTACTCTATTGTTTAAATTTTTGTCTTATAGCTCTTGATCATTAGTAAACTCATCATTGTAAAGGATAAAAGAGTCTAGGTCTTTATGGACAAATTAAAGAGGTGAATTCTCTTGTTTCTCTGGGCTACTCACCATGAACTTCATATGTGCTTCCCTATAGAGTCTTCTAACTTGAACAAAAACAGGGATCATGACATATGTCATGTCCATTTGCATTGTACCCTGCAGCTTAGCACCCCATGCTCTTGCCAACAACATGCCATACTTGGGAGGTACATCAGCCACTACAACATCCATTTCTATGCATTTGGCTGGGATTGGGGTCAAATTCACACAGAGATCTTTGATCAAGCCTAAGCATTTTACTCTGCTAGATTCAAAAGAATATAAATCCTTATATGGTCTAGTTATCTCTAGGCCTAACCTCTCCATGATCACTTTTGGCATAAGAATATGTGAAGCCCCTGATTCATGCATAGCATTGTGTAGGATTTTTTCATGGATATTCAAACTGACATAGAAAGGAGGCACTACTCCTTCCTGGAATTTCCCTTCAATTTTTAGGCCAAACAAGAGAGTTGGTTGATCATCGTTTAAGTTGACAAAGTCAGTGTTTTATCCTAAGTTTAAACCTTTCAATATTTGACATTTATATACATCTTGGGTGACCAACTCAGTGAGAGGGACGGAAATTTTGATTTTGGCAATTTCACTTTCCAGATTGAAGAGAAATTGGCTCTTTTAAAGGCTCAATTCTATTTTGTTGGTCACTATTTTATTGGTAAAATCAGCTTGTTGATTCTCACTATGCGCATTGGTTGAAAATATTTTTTTAGGGACACCAACTAAAATGCTAGTGCTATTGGTTTCCAAACTTGGTTTATCAATGGTTTGGATGTCTTTTTCATTTTTTTTTCCAGAACTTTCAGCTGCTATTTTGTTGTTTTCAGCAGTCCCTTTAGAAGTCTTTTCAGGTTTTTTCTTGATAGTAAGTTCAGAGGTTTTCGGTTTGGGAGTTTTTGGGTTCTTTTTGTTTCTGAGATCATACTGTTCTTGGACTTTCATGATGGCATTCTAGAATCCTAACCTATAGTCTGCAGATTCTAACCCTTCCTCATCCCAATGTGTGTATGAGGTCTAGTTGTCTTCTGTGGAAAAGGTGTGATCTTGGTTATCCACTTCCAACATGTTTATAATATTTCCCTCTAACTGTTCTATCATTCCCTCTTCTCCCTCAACATAATTTTCTTGAAATGGAGGTATGACTTGTTGATTTGAATCTCTTTGTTTCATCTGAGGGGGGTTTCTCCTAAAGTTCTGGTTCTGATTTTGAGTCTAGTTTCTGTTTTGGGTACTTGCTTGGACAACTAACCTTTCCATATTTTTTTCTAACCTATTCATATTCTTGGCTAGATGGTCTAATTTTGATTCAGATGTAGCAGGTGCAGTGTCCTCCCTATAGGTTACTTTCCTTTCGGCCCTCATCCTAGCTATATTTTCAATCAGATTAGCTTCCACACTAAGAGCTCCCTTCTGCATGTCTTCTAAGGTTAAGGGGTTCCTTTCTCTAAGCTAGTAGGCCATTTTAGGATCAAATCCCTCAGGAAATTTGGCCAAGGCTGATCCTTGTGGAGGTTTCAAGTCTGGGGGTAGTGCATTATACACACTATTAAATCTGATGCAGTACTTTTGAGCACTCTCACCAGGACTTCTCTTCAAGTTATTGTAATGTGATAGCATTTGGAGTGGATTCTTCTTAATTTCCCATTTTTTTGTGAATGTTTGATGTAAATAAGGAAGATCATTGATACTGTGAGGAGTTAAACTCTTAAACCATTTCTTGGCCTCTCCTCCTAAGCTTTGGGAAAATATTTTCATCTTAATGGTCTCATCTTCTATTTCCATATAATCGAAGGCATCATTCATCTTGTCCACATGCTGTTGAGCAGTAGTGGATTCACTTCCAGTGAAATGGGGAATTTTGGACTGATATTCATTGGGTAAAGGAACTAGAGGCTATGGTAACACTAGGGGAGCATACCAAGCTGCCATGATCAAGCTTTGTGGGAGTAAGGGAGTGGCTTGAGCAGCAGGTATATGGATGGCAGAACTGCCTGGACCAACAACAAACTACTAAGCAGATTTAGGGTGAGAAAGACCCAAGTGACGAAGGATATGGATATTAGGAGGTGTTCATGGAGGGGTTTCTATGTCACTAATTTGTTGACCACTATGTGGTGGTGAACTTGAAGGTTCAAATTCTATCTGAATTATACCACTGAATGACTTAGTTCTTGGTAAATCACATGGTAAATCTAAGTCAACTTGAGTATCTGATAGAGCTGCAAGGTTTTTAGGTACTGATTTAGCTCTATGAATGGGCCTGAAAATAGTTGGATCCCCTGATTTGAGAGACTTCCAAAGAATTATTTTTGGATTATTAACTATTTCGAGAGGATTTGGATCAGGATAAGCTCTGGTATAGATTCTTCTTGAAGCCAGTATGTTAGGTTTCAGACTCTAAAAAAGGAAGGTTAGCCAGGTATAACAATATTTAAGAGGAAAACATAGTCCTTTATAGAGGAGATTAATCTTCAAAGTTTCCTAATCATGGGTGCAAATATTGTTCTTATGGTGGTGTGGGCTGCCACAGTGGAGTCTTTGTGAAACCGAGAATAATCAGTAGGCCTACTAATCAGCAGTGGAGTCTTTGATCTTTTGTGATTTGTGGAGTCGCCAAATGGATGATTTCAAATGTTTAAGAATATTTACTATCCACCACAGTAATTAAATACCAGTATGAGGCTTATGGTTTATATGAGTTCTTAAGGATGTCTAAGATAATAGTCTACTTAGATTAGGTCCCCAGTGGAATTGCCATTATGTTGGGGTCCTAGTGATTCAGTCTACTGGCATACCAATTGACCAGGCAACATCAGAACCACTTTGGGATCTCAGGATCTAGCCCTCCTGGATCCAGAGAGGGATCTCTCTATAAAGGTAAAGAATACTGTATCTTTAAAGTTTACTTTAAGGTACTAATAATATTTATAGAGCACAAAGGTTTTGGTTTTGTTTGTTTGGTTGGGAAACATTGACAGCAGGGTTTAGCACAAGCTAAAGGACTTGAGTAGTGGAGGATTTTCGGAAATGGGGAGATAATTCAAAGAGAATAAAGGTCCATTAGGCAATGGGATCATAAAATGGTTTACTTTTAGTTCAAATATCCAAGTCTTTCAAAGGGATAGTCATCTAAAACAGACGATCTCTTAAAATGATCATATGGGATGAAACAATAAGGGGAAGAATGGGAATGACAAGGAAAACCTTCCAAGGTGACCACTTCGGAGTAAGTCAAGGGATAGGGCATACCTTATACCTCTATGATCAATACCCCTAATGAGGCTGACTTCAAAGACAACAATCCAACAATCCTCCTGACTACTTTCAGACAGTAGAAAACACTTAAGTTCAAACACAGAGTGAAGCCTAAGATCAGAGAAAGACTTTAAACCTTCTCTAATTTTTACATTCAACTCAAAGGGATCATAGAAAAGTTAATTGTTGGAAATGGAACTTAGGGGACAGGGATAATCACTAAATCTCCCTACTTTCCTATTATTTCAGCTGAACCAAACAAGACATCTAAGAAAAAAACTCTAAATTCATACATCAGTAAACATGGGCAAACCAACTCTTTAACTGGTTAAATTATGTTGAATTTGTTCTACGATACAAAAATAGCAGAAAACATAAAGATAAGAATGTGCAAGAAGCATTAGGGTACTTGCATCAGTATATCTATAACACACCTAGTTTTATGTTTTTCAAGTTAAACATTTGAACTTCAATCCAAAGGGGAGTAGACCCCAATGGATAAATATTGTGTGGATGTAATTAATTATTTAATTATGAAAAATAAATAAAATAATTCTGTGCATATTTACCAAATGAGAATTTTGAGATCACTTGCCAAATCTATGAGGTATGGAAAGAGCCTAAGAATTTCCCCAAAAAACTTTCAAAAATCCTTGAAAGTATTTATTTCTAATTTAGATTTTTGAGGAAAAATCTAGATTTCCCCAATGAGGTGGAGAGTAGTTGGGAAGAGGTAAAAAGCTAGAAAAGAAGAAAGCAGCTTCAAAAGTCCCTGAATAAGGGAAGCCTAGGCAAACAGGAATAAAAGCATCCTATAATTCTGGACGCAGAATTAGAAACAAGCTTTGGGGAGCATAAGCTTAAATAAGCTACTCTAGAAAATATTCGGGTTGGTCTGTTCTAGGAGATGATCTCAGCTCGGGGGTCAGTTCTAGAGACAGAAGAGCTCTAAGGTTGGGAGGTTTGTCATTTGCAGAAGTGGTATGTCCATAATTTTTATGAACGGTTAAATTACCAGTTATTGTGCAATATGGTTAATTACCGTAGATGTTATTTTAATTTAAAATTTTGAGATTGTTATTCCTTACATTTAATAGAAATTTTTAGAATAAATTAATCCTCTCAATTCTGTATAGTTGTAGGAATAGGAATTATGGGGAAAATCATCCAGAATCTCAAAACCTACTAATGATTTAAATCTGGAGATTTATACTACTCCCATAAACCATTAAAGTTGAAACTTTAATCTTCTTCTGTGAAAGTATAAAAATGATTATACATGAACTAGGAAAATAGACTTATAAGAGAATAAATCAGCCATGAACTTAGAAGAATTTATAGGCATTAAGTATTGTATAGACATTGCAGAAATAAAATTCTGAAGTGCATAAGCATATATGGTAACTTTCTGCAAAAAGGGAGAATCTGAACTGAAAACGAAATAATTTTAGTTACCTGCACTAGATATTTCAGAACAGAAAAGTTGCACAGTATACAAGAAATTAAAAAAATAGCAATGAAAGGTCGAATTGTTCATAAGGCTGGCAAAAATATGTTTTGTAAGTAAACATAGAGTTTGGAAAGTTAAACTCCATTCTTTGTTTTTAAATTAATTGAACCAATTTATGGACTATAAAATAGAAAAATTAAAATGAAATAGTAATCAATGAAATCTATAGTGGAATAGTTGAGAGAGAAATAGATATATTACATCAGAAAAATACTCTGTTATGGTTTACTGGAAACAGTAAGTGATGAAAGACCTTGCCAAGAACCACATGGACACCTTCAAGCAGTAAAAATAATACTTCTCAGAATTACACTAATATCCGTATATCATCGAATAGATTTGGCTTTAACCATGAGAGTCACAGGAGTATATCTCTTTTGGTATAGTATTAAATTTTTATACAAGAATAGAAATGGGACTTCGTAGGAAAAATTTTATATGAATACGATTAAATGAGAAATAACCTCTAATATACATATAGAAGAAAGACCTATGTATTTACTAGTGGAGAACTAATTTTTTTTATAAACTGTCCAAATATTAACAACAGATTTGAGATATATTCCATGTAGGAGAGGATTAACTTCTATTATATTAATAAAACAAACTGGTTGTTAAATGAAATTTATTATGGACAAATATAATAAAAGAATCTATCTGTCAAATTACACAAGTACGGAATTAGAGAAAACCTACTAATGAAAAGTAGAACTGGGAAAGATATTGTAGATGAGCATCATCTAATTACTGATAAAAGTATAAGTTAGCTATGAAGGACCTTCTGGCCACTAATCCTAGAAGCTAATTCGCCAGAAATTATAATTAATACAAATTTTATTATATGAAGAAAAAAAAATATTACGTTTAACACTGTGGCACAGTCCATGAGTTCTCGGTCTTACGACTACAAATGTCATAATAATACAATAACAACAGTTGTGAAAATTGACTGAAGCATGAGCTTGGTTCAAGAAGTATAAGATGGAAATATGTCGAAACCCTCTCTAAGGAATTCAAGCAAAGCTAGGACCTAATGAATTGAAGAAAAATATGCATCAGATCACCTACCTGAAGCTTCGAATAGTTTTAGAACAAAATCTCTCTAGAATAGAGTTGAAAACAACTTGTACGTTACCTCGGCATTGGAAAAAAGAATAAACCATTATACCATGAATTGTAAAAAGGAAACGAATAGACAGACTTAATAAATGATAAAATGGCTTCCAAATGTGGATTACCTGGATCATATGGGTAAAAATACTGCACGATGGGAAATCGTGAGCAAGAAAAACGAACTTGAATGATTACATGAACAAGAATATTATAAATTTTAACTTAATAATACAAAAAAACAAATCTCTACGTATATCCAGAGAGGTTACCTCCGAGATAGCCATGAGTCGTTGGCAGGCATAAGGCCGTTTACAATACTTGACCTATCGAGCACGATAAGAGTATCGGGTTCAGTGAATTCGAGAGCTACGTTTAGAAATGGTGACGCAACACAAGTCAAAGCGTATGCACCTGGATTAATATAATACTTAATTTGGAAGTAGAGCTTGAACGTTCCACGCCATCCTTACCATAGAAATTAAATGAAACAACCATTAAACTCTAAATTCCAACCCATAATAAAATATATGTGCTTTGAATTAATCGGAAATGGAGACCCATACTATCTATGGTAACCCCCACGAAAACGACGAAAGGAAATAGCTCGTAATAACGAAAGCTGGAGAACATAGCGAATGAAATGAAGCTTGGAAAAAAAATGTGTTAAGAATATGAACGCTACAGAACATGAATAGAAAAAGAATCGAATAAGCCAGATTCAAAATCAATTTTAATGTTTTAGTGGTTACCTGGAATGATGAGCATTCGGCACAATAGTGTGCATACAAGATGGGGTAATGACACTCCTGATCGACGAAGAAAAACGCAGAAGAACAAAGAAAATTTGACGTCCTCTAATAAAAAATTACAGTTGACAAATGAAACTATAGAGTGGAGGAATGGTGTAATATACCAAGCCAAAACCCTAGTTCATCACTTATCTCCACCGTCCACATGGAGAGCGATGCCCAAACCAATTCAATATCAGTTGAAAAGTGCCTTGAAAAGCATGGAAATCTCCACAGTACAAAAACTAAGATTTTCGAATTAATACTACAGTATGCATCAAATAAACCACCATACAAATCTTAATACATAATGACACATAAATCGACTTTGATAAATGATAACTTGGCTGAGACACATCGCAATAGTAAATGAGAAATTGTGGTGTACAAATGAAACAACATAACGTTTTAAAAAATGAATAAATGATAGGCAGGCGTATACTGGCCTCGGGATCATTGTAATTCTTAAAACCCTAACCATTATATTCACAAACTGAATGAGTATAGATGTCTTCGTTGGGTTGGAACGATGGAAAAGTACAACGAGTTGGTATACATTCTACACGAAAAAAAAATCTATTAAACCATCGTTATAACAAATGGTTATCCACATTTGAAGTGTTATATGTGTCACAATCCTGAGTTAAGGTGGGATTCATGATATATATATAAACATGTTGTCACACCCATTAGATTAAGGTATTATAATATGGAAATTCAAAGTATAGTAAATGTATGTTATGTTCTAAGGTAAATAAATGCACTATAAGTATAATGTAAGGGTTAGTAAGATAATCACCTTGAGTTATATTGAATAATATTATAAAATATTTCAATAAGAGTGAGATGTGTCACAAAATTTCAAACTATAAACCCATATTTAAAACAAATAATAGTATATGTGAAATACATAGTGGCACACTATTAAAGGGCTAGACATATAAAAAGTAAAAAAAAAAAAAAAATTGGTTAAATGGAGAGACGTTAAAAATGGTATCAGAGCCCATGTTAGAAAACTGGGTTGTTTTTGTGCTCACTGTATAAATTATTTCTTGTTGGAAAAATAAAATAAAATTTACTGATGTTGTTTTGTTTAGTGTACAGTGGTACTGGAACTGAAAATTCAATGGTTGAAGGAGATGAAATTTATGTCGATCTATGTGATGAAGATAACATGCCAAATCCCAATGCTCCTTTGATGGCTATGTTGCACAGGTTGCAATGGGATATGGCTGAGCTAAGAAGCCAGAATGATAGGTTGTCATTAGCCAGTGAGGAGTAGGAAAAGCTCATAAGACAACTAACTTCGCAGAACAGCCAAGAAGGTGAAGGTTCCAGAAAAAGGAAGAAGGGAAAGTTCTCTGATGATTTTGAGGAAGATGACACTACTAGACATTAGTCTAAATAGAAGAAGGAATTACAAGGGGAATTCCGAAATATTAAGCCTCCCTCCTATGATGGGGAGAAGGAGGAAGATGCTAAGGCATGGTTGTTGAATATGATTAAGTATTTCCAGGTCTATGAATATGAAATCAATCTGAAAGCGAGATTAGCTATCTACCAGTTGCAGGGTAAGGCTATCTTGTTGTGGGAGAAGACGAAAATGGTCCATGCCATTGATGAAAAAATAGGGACTTGGGAAGATTTCCAAGTCAAGTTTAAAAACCGTTATTTGAATGAACGTTATTATGATGATAAAGAAAAGGAGTTCCACGAACTCAGATTGGGACAACTCACCATAGATGAGTTTGTCACCAAGTTTACAAATCTGTTAAGGTATTTTCCTTATATTCGTGAAGATAAGGCAAAGGTGCAAATTTTTTTGAACTATTTTCCTACTATGTACAAGGAGAAAATAGAGTTCGATAATCCAAAAACTATGGACGAATTGGTGAGGAAAGCTAGATTATGCTACCAGCAGTTTAAAGGAAAGGGTGAGCATGGGAAATGCTGGGCAAACAAGGGTGAATTCAAAGGAAAGAAACAGAAACCAACTTACTTGAATAACTTTGGTAGGGATCATCAGTAGAAAAAATTTAATAAACCAAAATAAAGTCAAACTGCTCAGTCCTAAGTTGGTTCAAAACAACTAGATGGAGATAATAAGAAGGAAGGAACAGTTAAAATGCGGGAGCCTTTGAAATGTTGGGGCTGCAAAGAACCTCATCTGCTGAGGGATTGTCCACGCCGAAATATTCAGATGATTATGAGGGATTGAGAAGCTACCACAGTAAATGATATAGAAAGGATTATACCCACTATCAGTGCAGCCTTGGAGAACCGACAAGAAGAACACCAGGCTACAATGGTCAAGATGGAAGGTAAGATTTTTGACCAATCTGTTACAGTTTTGATTGATCTGGGTGCTTCTTTAATTTATATTAGTCCACAAGTTGTAGAGAAATGCAATCTTAGGACTGAAAAATTTCAGCAGCCTTGGTTGGTTCAGTTAGCCACTAGTACCCAGAGAAAAGTAACTCATAAGCTACCTCAAACAACAATTAAGTTTGATTTTCAGACAAAAGTAAATTTAAACATTCTTCCCTTAGGCTCATATGATTTGCTGATAGGAATGGACTGGTTAGAAAAAAGAAAGGCTATGATGAATTGTTTGGATAAAATTTTGCATTGTATAGATGAGGAGGGGAGACCCTTTATACTCAAAGGAAAACCAAAACCAATTTCTGTAAGACAAATATCAGCTCTGCAATTAAAAATAATAGCTAGGAAAGGATATCAAGTATATGTTGTACATGTTGAAGAAGTAGGATAACAACCTGAAGAAAACCTGCTAGACACCTTGCCAGTGGTAAGAGAATTCAAAGAAATTTTTCCAGATGAGATTCCTCATCTTCCCCCCAAAATAGAGATTGACTTTTCAATCGATTTGGTGCCTGGAGAAAAACCTATCTCCAGAGCTCCTTATCGGATGAGCCCCCCCGAACTTATGGAGTTGAAAATGCAATTGCAAGAATTGTTGGATAAAGGTTATATCAGACCGAGTGTGTCTCCATGGGGAGCACTGGTGTTGTTCGTGAAAAATAAGGATGGAACCTTTAGAATGTGCATTGACTATCGTCAACTGAATAAGTTGAAAATCAAAAATAGATACCCATTGCCCAAAATTGATGACCTTTTTGATCAGGTAAGAGGGGATTTAGTATTTTCTAAGATTGATCTGAGGACTGGTTATCACCAACTCAGAATTAAGGAGGAAGACATTAGTAAAACAACTTTTCGAACCAGGTATGGTCACTACAAATTTGTAGTCCTACCTTTTGGTTTGAAAAATGCCCCTGCCACTCTAATGTGCTTAATGAACAACGTTTTGAAGAAGTAATTAGATAAATTCGTACTAGTGTTCATAGACGATATTCTGGTCTATTCAAAAAGTGAGGAAGAGCACAAAGAACACTTAAGGATAGTGTTGCAAACTTTGAATGAAAACCAGTTATATGATAAATTCAATAAATGTGAATTTTATAAAGAAAAGATTCAATATTTGGGGCATGTTATTTCTGAAAAAGGTTTGGCTGTGGACCCTGAGAAAATAAAAGCTATTAGAGAATGGTCAGTGCCAACTGATGTTTCAGCAGTGAGATCGTTTATGGGAATTGCAGACTATTATCGAATATTTGTGGAAAGATTTTCTGCAATAGAATATCCCATAAATTCACTACAGAGAAAAGGCACCAAATTTTAGTGGACGGAAAAATGCCAAAACATCTTTGAAAAAATAAAATTAAAACTCACTACAACCCCTATACTGAAAATTGTAGATCCTGACAAAGAGTTTGTTGTGTGTAGAGATGGATTGGGAGGAGTGTTGTTGCAAGAAAATTCTGTTATTTCATATGAATCTAGAAAAATTAAGAAACATGAATAGAATTACAGTGTATATGATCTGGAATTGGTTGTTGTAATTCATGGCTTGAAGATGTGGCAACACTATCTTCTTGGAAAAAAATTTACATTGATGACCAATCATATTAGTCTCAATTATTTCTTTTCTCAAATAGATTTGACTGCTCGACAAGCGATATGGTTGTATTTTCTGAGTGAATTTGATATGGCAATAAAACATATCAAAGGGAAAGAAAAAAAAATTCTCATGCACTTAGCAGAAATGCTTGCCAAAATATAAGCAGCATTGGGAGTAGTGTTGGTTTTGATTTAGAAGAACTAGTTAAAAGGGTAGCAGATCAAGATCCACATTATGAAAATCTGAAAGTAAAAATGCTGAAGAAATAAATGGTTGAATACACCCAAAACTAGAAAGGGCTGATCTGCTATAAAAACAGATTGTATATTCCCAATGTAGAGTCCTTAAAAAAAGATATCCTAGATGAATATCATAAACAACCATATTCAGGACATCCTGGATATCAGAAAATGCTAATAGCTTTGAAAAAGAATTTATTTTGGCTAGGAATGAAAAACGATGTAGCAGACTATTTAGCTAGATGCATGGAATGTCAACTAGTTAGAGTTCAGCATCAGCACCCATCTGGTCTTTTAAATCCTTTGCCAATTGCAGAATGGAAATGGGATAGTGTTTTTATAGATTTCATAACCGAGTTACCTAGAAAAAAGTACCAGCATGACTGAGTGATGGTAGTGGTAGACACGTTAACAAAGGCTGCACACTTCATACCTGTGAAATCTACTTTTGGGACAGCCCAAGTAGCAAATGTGTTCCTAAAAGAAATAGTAAGGCTACACGGGATCCCAAAGATGATTGTTTTAGATAGAGACGCTAAGTTCACAATAGCCTTTTGCAATGGTTTGTTTGGGGGCATGGGCACTAAATTGAAATTTCATATACTCTATCACCCTCAGACAGATGGTCAAACAGATAGAACAAATCATATCTTGGAGGATATGCTGAGAATGTATGTGATGGATAGGCCATCAAAATGGGAGGACTACTTTCATTTAGCTGAATTTGATTATAATAACAGTTATCAATCCTCCATCAAAATGACTCCATTTGAAGCACTCTATGGAAGGAAGTGTCGTACTCCTTTAAGTTGGAGCCAACCTGAAGATAAGCTAGTATTGGGACTAGATACTTTACAAGAAATGGGAAGGATTGTTAAACAAATACAAAGAAACATTAATACAACACAAGATCGGAAAAAAAACTATGCTGATAAGAAGAGGGTGCATCGAGAGTTCAAAGTGGGTGATCATGTGTACCTACGTATTAAACCCAAGAAGAGCACACTTTATGTTGGAAGTTGTGCAAAGTTGGATCCTAGATATTGTGGGCCTTTTGAGGTGTTAGAAAGGGTGGGACCAGTGGCTTATAAGCTAGCCCTATCGCCCCATGTTAAATTTCATGATGTGTTTCATGTTTCATTATTGAAAAGATATGTCCATGATGCTTCTCACATTGTTGATTGGAATGTGATACAGGTGGTGTTGGGGTTCCCATGTTTTGGCCAGATTGGAAAGACCAAAAGACGAGACAACATCAAAACCACTTTCAGACCTCAGGATCTAGCCCTCCTGGGTCCAGAGATGGATCTCTCTATATAAGCAAGGTTTTATATCTTTGAAGCTCAAAATTAAGATGTCAGGCTAGTTATAAGACTCAGAGTTTGCTTGTTTGATTGTTTGTTTGGTTGTTGGGAATCAGGAAAGAAGGGTTCAATATAAGACAAGGATGAGCAAAGAGGAATTTAGGGAAAGGAGAGATACTCAAAGGAACATTCAAGACCATTGGGAAATGGAGTCAGGAAAGGGTTTACTTTCTATTCAATGTGTAGGCTTTGAGTTGGGCTAGTCATCTAAAGCATTGGATCTTAAAGATGATTGTGTGATATGAAATGGTAAGAGAGGAAGAAACAATAAAGATTTAGATCACAAAGTTAAAGACCTGAGATTAGAGAGAGGCTTTGAAATCTCAATGATTTGGCCTCCAGCTTGAGGGATCTTAGAAAGGTTCAATTAATTGGAAAGGACCCTAGTGAGATAGAGACAAAGTTCTAGACCTCTGAGTGTTCCCAATTCATTCAATTAAATCCTAACAAGAACATCTAAGAACAGATTGATTTAATTCATACATCAGCTATCAGGCAATGGCATCCACTACACTGGTTAAATTAACTGAAATCAACCCTTAGATAACACATTTAGTAGAAAACATCAAAGGCAAGGAGAGCAGAAACATAGGGTACCTAACAAGGGTAAATCCTATGCCATATTTCTGATGTGAGCCAGTAGAAATGAAATGAAATGAAATGAACTACAAGTTAAAAACAAATACAGAGATATAAAAACATCACCGCTGCTTTAGATCAGGATCCAAATAAATGTGCTTGTCATATTAAAGAGCAATACCAGTCGAGTACAATATTACCAATAGCTGGATATTCAGTCTGAAAACATCTTCCTTAGTCTATCTTACAACTTTACACAGAGACTATGTCTCAAAAGAAACTACTTGTAATTCTTTGATAACTGATCAACAACTTACACTGAGTTTCTTCATGAAATTTATAGCTGAAGTGGAGTAGAGAAGGTAGATGGAAAACTAAATGCAGCATTAAAAAACAGAAGAGAAAAAGAGCTGAGGCGTCGTTCTGTTTTAAATTCTGAGCATTTATCTCTGGTACTCTTTGGATGAAAGAGTGGTCTTCGTTGGGATGGAAATTTACTCTAGGTATGTCTTTTTTGTACTTGCTGTAGCACTCTAGTGAATTAAAAAAGGTAGAATAATGATGCTAGGGTCTTCCATACCATGTACAAAATGTTTATGATAGCGTAGGACTATTGTCAGGGCTGGAATTTCCTCATGAACATGATATAGAATGGAGATAGTATGGGCACTTTTTCCTTTATGGAAAGAACGATCTGTTGATGTGAAAACCCGATAGTCTTGTTTTCTGCGCGTTGGGCCTTCCGTGTGATCCATGATGTCTTTGATCTGGTATTCTGCCTTCAAATTATCGAATGAAGGCTTAGAATCTGCAATTGCAGGCCATAAACACTCTGTTTTCTCACTGATAATCTTTGTCGCTTCCACATTTGCCTCTGACTGTGAAATTTGTGCTTTAATGACACCAGAGAGGTTTTGCAGAGTTTGACCCTTTTCCTTTGATGAGATTTATGTCATAGCACCTTTCCCAAGCCTTTATTCATAATATCAGCTCCTGAAAATGGTCCTTTCCTATGTTCTATGTCATTGTAACAGAGACTGAATCATGGCGATTTTTCACCGCCCGTAAACCTGCAAAACACGCAAACATGTTAATAAAACCATGCAGGGAAGGATGGATGTAGTGGGGACGATGAAAATGGTCGTGCGATCTAGTAAAATGGCGGACCAGTGCAGGGTGACGGCGAAAAACATAGAGAAACCATGGAGGATGATCTGGTGAAAAATGGCGGTCTGTGGCAAGTTTAAATGAAAATAATCGAAATTTGACCTTTGAATGTAATATATAGGGGAAAAAATGAGGAAAACGTGATAAAACATGTGGAATGTTGATGTGGCAAGACCCAGTCAAAGGCGAGACATGCGTTAAATCTGGACCGTCTGATCTCAGGAGGAGATCGACGGTGGGAAATGTAGCGGAGGGTGATGGATGGTGGGCCAGGGGCACTGTTTTCCTTGGATTAACTTCTATGCATCCTCTTGGCATGATCACTGTTGGATGGATGGTCACAGATCGGACGGTGTATAATGATATCGCACTGGATCTGCTTCCGAACTTTAATGCGCGATGGGGGGGCGGTTTTTGAACAGTGCACGGGACACATGTCCTGCAGTGAATGGCATCGCTCTGAAACGAGAAATGCCACCCACCCTCCAATGGTGGTGCGATAGAAACCGGTGGTTTTTAAAGAAGGCACGTCTACAGGGACCACTGGGTGGGTGAAATGCGGATCGTCGGATCAGTGGGTTAAATGGACGGTTGATGAGCGATGGGAGGAGTAAACGGGGTGGGCCACGACGCGGTGCCGATCTGCGAAGACCGTCCGATCTAATCAGATCGACGGCTAATAATGAGCCCGATTTCCATCTGTGATCAACGCTCACCAGGCTAGCACTCAGTTCTAGCCCCCAGGTCACGTGGGGAAAAGATCGATGGGGCTAGGGCCAAAAGGTGCTAAGCCCACTTATATGAAAAATATGGTTTTTGGCGCCTTTTTAGTGCATTTTAAGGCCAATAAAGGGTAACGATAGGGGAAAGAAGGGGAAATTTAACCACACTAGGGGTGCATGTAGGATTTAGAGGGGGTTTTTGGGATGATTTAGAAGGACTAAGGGAGAGATTTTGGGGTGAAAAAGGTGGCTTTGAAAAAGGGTAAAAGGGATGAAATGAAGAATTCTGCAGGGGTAACAGGGGAAAATGAAGGCCTTTAGGAGCACACTTTATCATCTTCAGTGAGGCTTATAGACTCAAGAACAGCAGAGGCAAATAATCAAAGGGCAGAGAGTATGAAGAGGCTTCAAGGATGATGTGTTTTCAAGAGAAATGCATTCCTTGAAGGCTCATCAAAAAAATTAGCCCCTTGCTTGCTTGTCAAGGAATTTATAGGGGGCTAACAGTAGCTCCACATGGGGATGGCTTCTTCTTGAAGGAGTCAAGAATTCAGAAAATGATCTTTGGTGTAGGCCAGATGCCTGCGGCTTGAGCCACCTTTCTTCTTTGATTTCCAGCTGCCGTAATTATGAAGACATCAATTTAGCAGAAAATCTCTCACAAACAATCTACCTACCCATCCTACAATCCTACCTTTTTCTCTTCCAGGGTGCATTTGAACTAGTAGACCCTTTACATCATTTTTATTTTTTACAAACAAGAAAATAAACCTATTCTATTTCTACCCTTATTGCTCCATGAGACCAGATTAAACTGTTGGTCTCATATGTTTCTCTACCTAATCTAATATATACTGGGATTAGACTGTCCAGTAGATTTCTTCTCTATATTCTACAACAGAAATTTAAAAATAGCCAAATTAGGATTAGACAGTTTAGTTTGTTGCGGATCCAAGGCATATAAACAGTTGCACATGGACAGAAACTTGTAGAAAATTTCAAACAAAAATTTGAAGGCTTGAAATCTAAAGTTTTGAAGCATCCTTCCTTTCTTTGTGACTCAAGTTTTGAGCTTGTTAGAGTCACTCTCTATTCTTCATTCAGATCTAGTTTTGGGCATGTTAGAGCTGATTCTTTTTCCTTAGTTGTTGGTCCAGATTTTGAACATGTTAGAACCAGCTGTTTTCCTTCTTTGGCTCAAGTTTTGATCATATTAGAGCCAATCCTCTGCATTTATGAGGTTCATGTTTTGATCATGTCTGAACCTCTCTTTTATTTTATTTTTTTGGAACATTTTCTATTTTTTCTTGAAAACATAACAAAGCAATGGTATTTACAATGGAAATGGAAACTAGAAATTTGAAATCAACAGAAGTAGTGTTTGAGCATCCTGCCATTGACAGGACCCCCAAACAGCTCTATACCATCTAACTCTTGTAGAAAAAAGACATTTGGACCCAAAGTGGCCTGGATGATGTAGGGACCTTGCCAGAAACTATAAAACTTGCCGTGCTTTCCTTTTTCCTCTCTCCTTGAGTCCCACTTCAGAACTTTATCTCCAATTTTGAAGTCAGCAACTTTGGTTCTTTTGTCAAACAACTTCTTTATATTTTCCTAAACCTTCATAGCTCTATTATAGACCTCTTCCCTTGTTTGCTGGAGATGGATTGTTTAGTTTATCCTCCTTACCATGCTGTCTTTTTCTGTTTGGATTTCTTGGACAAGTTTAATCACCAGTATTCCAAGGCTGGTAGGAAACACTTCTTCTGTTCCATAGACAAACTATTATGGTGACATGTCAATGGATTTCTTTGTTGTAAGCCTGTTAGCCCACAGGGCATGCACTAAATTGTTATGCAATGACTTTTTGTTTTCTTCCAGTAGCTTTTTGATGATGGTCACTAGGCTCTTGCTTGATGATTCAGCTAAGCCATTAACTTGTGGGTAATAGGCAGTTGAATGACCGAGTGCTATTTGATACCTGTGAAAAAAATCAACCATTTTCTTGGATCCAAAAGTAGCAGCATTATCAATGATTATTTTCCTTGGGCAACTAAACCGAGAGAGGATATGACCTTCTAGGAACCTAATGATGACTGAATTTGTGGCATTCCTAGTAGCTATTGCCTCTATCCACTTAGTGAAGTAGTCCGTGGCTGTTAAGATCCATTTGTGTTGTGCAGAAGAAGCTGGGTGGATTTCTCCTATGAAATCTAGGCCCCATTGCATAAAGGGACCTTCAATAGTGATGGGTTGTAGAGGTAAGGGGAGGAGCTTTCTTTTGCCTTCAAAAATCTGGCACTTGTGGCAGGCAATTATAATATTATGGATATCATTGAAGAGTGTAGGCCAATAGTACCAGCTCTGAGTATTTTGTTTGCAGTGGCTTTCCAGTTCAGGTGGCATCCACACTCTCCTGCATGGAATTCCTGTTTAATCCTTTCTGCTTCAGACTCGGGAAAACATTTAAGCAATAAGCCATTTTCATTTTTCCAGTATAATCCTTCATTCATTATGCAATAGATTCTGGATTTTAGCTTTAAGAATATGGCCTTGGTCTTTGATAGTTCAGGAGGGGCATTGAGGTGTGTAAGCACATACAGAATGTTAGAATACCAAGGAGAGCTCTGAAACTTCTCCTCAATAGTGGGATCAGGCAATCCCTGCTGCTCATCCAAGGCATCTACCATGTTAATGTCAAGGGCTTGTAGATTTGATTCAGCCATTAGTTGAGCTAAGCCCTTACCTTTAATTAGTTTAGTGGGTTTTATCTCAAGGTCATATTCTAAGATTACAACAATCCATTTGCCCCTTTTCCCATCTGGGTCTTTGGACAAGATGTCTTTAACCACTATGTTGGGTACATAGGCTATAGTTTGGTAATGTAGTATGTACACCCTAAAGTATTTCAAGGCCTTTACCAAGGCATAGGCCTATTTTTCCATAATTTTCTATTTCAAGGGTGCATCCCTTAGTGCTTTTCTGAAGAAAGAAATGGGCTGCTCCATTCCCTCTAGATTTTTCTGCAGTAGAACTGCAGCTGCTATATGCTCGGAGGAAAATGAAAAAATCAGGAAATCCTTTGAGAAATCTGGGTTGATTAGGACAGGAGCCTGGGTGAGTGCAAGTTTAACTGATTCAAAAGATTTCTTGGCTTCAACAGTCCACTTAACTCCTACACCATTCCTTAACATGTTTTTCATATTCCTGAGGTGTTCAGCTAAGTTGGGAATAAACCTCCTGAGGAAGTTAATTTTCCCAATGAAGGACTGTAACTCTTTGATATTCCTTGGGTGTGTGATTTGCATTATTCCCTCAACTCTTTGTGGGTCTATCCTAATCCCCTTCTCAGATATGATGTGGCCAAGAATTTTTCCTTCTTTTAGCACAAATACAGTCTTTTTAGGATTCAATGATAGACCAGACCTTCTACATTTTTCAAACAATCTTCTCAGGTGTTCTAGGTGTTCTTCCTCAGTCTTGGAATATACTGTTATGTAACCCAAATAGATGACAATGAAGTGTCATATTTCATCTGAAAAAGATATGTCCATTGCTCTTTCGAAGGTTGCACCAGTGTTCATCAGTCCAAAAGGCATCTTTACATACATAAGAGTGCCCCATGGAGTGGTAAAAGTGGTCTTGAGTTGGTCTTCTGGGAGTACTAAAACTTGGTTGTAACCCGAAAAACCATCTAGCAAGGAGATCCTTTTTGAGCCTAGTACCCTCTAAAGGATGTGTTCCACTTTTGGAAAAGGGTAATTGTCTTTGAGTGAGGATCTATTAAGATTCCTGAAATCAATACACAGCCTGATCTCCCCTGTTTTCTTTCTCACAGCCACTAGGTTTGATACCCAATCAGAGAACCTCACAAGCACAATTATGCTTTCCTCATACATCTTCTTAATCTATTTTTCCATGGCAGGAAATTGTTTTGGGTTTATTCTATGAAGTTTTTGTCTGAAGGGTTTCTGATTCTCTTTCAAAGGTATTTTGTGTTGTATGATGTTTGTGTCATAGGCCCTTAAGTCCTCATAGCTCCAAGAAAACACATCAATGAATTCCTTGAATAGGTCGATGTATTTATTTTTCATGTTTGCAGGTAGTGACTTAGCAAATTTGATCATCTTGGGCTTATTTTCAGTGCCTATGTTGCATTCCTCGACATCAGAGTCTGCATGTTATATAGTGGGATTTTTTTCTACATCATCAAAGTCAAAAAGGTCCTCTAAAGGTGCCATACCTCAAGGTATGTTCTTATCTTTGGTCTGTAGCACCTCTACCTCTTCACTATCTGTGTTTTTACATTTTTCGTTTGGATTTCCAATCTGTTCGTTTAAAGTGTTTATTTCTATGTTACATGGTGGTTCTTCTTCATTTGAGGACTCTTCACTTAGGAAGCTATTGTCAGATGTAGAGTCTGAGTCAGAAAATTCAAACTCATTTTTGCCTATCAGGAAATCCTCAATCTGCTTCTTGTCCTCAAAGACCTGCCAATATTTTTCATTGTCTGGCACTGCAGGTCTAAATTTCATCTAAATGATGATTTGTTGGTCGCTGGGAGGCTTGTGATATGAACTAGCCACACAGGCTAATCCATTTTCAATTGTATTTTGAATCCTAGGGACAAACACCAGTTCGTATTCTACAAAGGTTTTCAATAAATCCAGAGTGTCATTCCTATATGCTCTCAGCCTAGGATGTTTCGTTGTGTATTCACCATTATCTTGTTTGACGATCAAATCAGAGTCCCCATGCACGGCTATCCTACGGGCTCCTAGCTTTTTCAACAAATTCATGCCTAGGATAAGAGCCTCATACTCTGCAATATTGTTTGTGCATTTGAAGTGCAGGTTATAGGCATGGCTCTCTGTGTAGTCACTCTCTGTATTATGTATCCACACTCCTGGACCTGCAGTTCTCTTGGTGCATGACCCATCGAAATTAATTTCCCATAAAGGTTGGTTCTTGGGTTTACCATTGTTTCACGCTTGATGTGGTGTATGAGATTGCAGAGAGTGACTAATCAGTTGACTGCATTCTATTTCTAGTTTACTCTGAGTTTTTGTTTTAGTGCACTATTCAAAGTTTTCTACGTCTTTCTCCTCTGAGTCTAGAGTAGCTATTATGTTAAAGTCCACAGGCTTTGTTTCATTGTATGTATCTCTGTTTTTTAATCCTAACCCCTCCGCAGATTCATCATTGCAAAGGATGAAGGATTCAAGATCTGTGTGTACAGAGTATAAAGGTGAATTTTCATGTTTTTTGGGGCTATTGACTAGGAATTTCATTTGTGCCTCCCTGTAGAGTCTTCTAAGTTGGCTAAAAACAGGAATTGTGGAATAAGTCCCATACATATGCATGGTACCGTTGAAAATAGCATACAATACCTAGGTGGCACATCTGCCACCACAACATCCATGACCATACATTTTTCTAGAATCTGGGTAAGGCTTACACATAGGTCTTTGATTAGGCCTAGACATTTTACTCTACAAGATTCAAATGAACATAAATATTTATAGGGGTGGGTTATCTCTAGGACTAGATTTTCCATAACCACCTTAGGCATTAAGTTGTGATATGCCCCAGAATCATACATTGCATTGTGAAGGGTGTTGTCATGGATATTAATATTGATATAAAAAGCTGGCACTACCCCTTCCTGAAACTTTCCTTCTATCTTTGGACGAAACAGAAGGGTTGGTTAATCATCACTCAAATTTACAGTGTCACTGTTCTCACCTAAATTTAATGCTTTCAAAATTTGGCCTTTATATACATCCTTAGTGGCTAGCTCAGAGAGTGGGACAAAGATTTTAATTTTTGCAATCTCACTCTCCAAATTGAAAGTGGACTGACTCTTGGGAATGTTCAACTTTGTTTTGTTAGCCACCACCTTGGTGGCAGAATCAGTGGGTTGATTCTCACTATGCACAGTGTTAGAAAATATTTTATCAGGAGCACTAATTGCAGTGCTAGTGCTACTAGTTGGTTGATTTTGTTTATCCGTGTTTTGGTTGTCTTTTTCTTTGTTTTTTCCAAAAATCTCAACTGTTGATTTGTTACTTTCAGCAGTTAATTTAGAATTTTTCTCAGGAATTTTCTTGATGATAACCTCATAAGCCTTTAGTTTTGAAGTGTCTAGGATATTTTTTCTTCTAAGTTCATATTGTTCTTTGAATTGCATAATGGCATTTTCAAATCCAAGCCTATAATCCTCGAATTCTAATTCTTCCTCATCCCAGTACGAGGGTGAGGGTTGATCTTCTTCTGTGGAACAGCTGTGGATTGAGTGTTCTACTTCAAACATGTTTATTTTTCTCCCCTCAGACTCTTCTATGATCTTCTCATCTTCATCAAGAAATTTTTCTTGGAATGGGGGAATAACTTGCTGATTTGATTCTCTTTGTCTGTTGGGAGTGGTGTTGTTTCTTCTAAAGTTCTGGTTCTGGTTATGATTTTGATTTCTGTTTTGGTTACTAACTATGAAAACCATTTTTTCCATCATTTTTTGTATCTTTTCAATTCCTTTAGAGAAACGGTCATAATTGGGGTCAGATGTGGAAGCTACATTGTCATCTCTATATGTCACCCTTTTCTCAGCTCTCAATCTTGCTTTCTTCTCAATCAGATTAGCCTCTACACTCACTGCTCCCTTTTGCATGTCTTCCAATGTGTTTTAATCCCTCTCCCTAAGCCGGTAGGCCATATCAACATCCAAGCCTTCAGGGTATTTCACTAGGACCATACCTTGGGGGGTTTCATGTGTGGAGGAAGAGCGTTATAAACACTGTTAAACCTTGTAGAGTAGTCCTGGACACTCTCTCCGATGTTCCTCTTAATATTATTGTATTCTATTGGATTTGGAGAGGATTGGCCTTAACTTCCCATTTTTTTATGAAGGTCCGATATAAAGTAGGAAGGTCTTGGATACTATTAGGAGGTAGGCTTTTGAAACATTTCTTCACATCACCTCCTAAGCTCTAGGAAAAGATTCTCATTTTGACTCTATCATCATCTATTTCCATGTAGTCAAGAGAATCTTCCATCCTATCTACATGGTGCTAAGCTGAGGGAGACTCTGTGGAAGTTAAATGTGGGATCTTTGATTGATAATCATTGGGTAAGGGTACTAGAGGTTGGGGTAAAACCAGAGGTGCATACCAGGCTGCCATAATGATGTTCTAATGAGGTGAAGGGTTAACTTGAGTAGCTGGTATATGGATGAAAAGGATATTATGACCAAGAGAAGACTGATGAGCAGATTTAGGGTGGCAGATCCCCTAGTTTTGAAGGAAGTGAATATCAGGGGGTGTGGATGGAGGGTTATGTCTATCCCAAAGGTGTTTACCACTTTGAGGTGGTGAACCAGGGAGCTCAAGGTCTGGCTAGTCTAGGACACTGAATGACCTAGTTCTTGGTAAATTGTTTTGAGCACCTAGGTCAAAAAATGGGTCCGATAGAGATGTAAAGTATTCTGGTGTAGAGTTAGCTCATATGGATGTGGCTAGAAATAGTTGATTTTTTAGGTGTAGGAGATCTCTTGAGGATGCTCTTAGGTTTTTCAACTATTTCAGGGGTGTTTGGGTTAGGATAAGCTCTTGTGTGAATGGTTCTGAAAGCCAAAACGTTGTTTTCCAACAAATAAGCTTAACCCTTATTGTTCCTTCTATTGTGGCTGATGTTGTTATAAAGGTTGGTCTCCCAGTGGAGTCTTATGTGAACCAAGATAATCAACAGGCCTACTGATCACCAGTGGAGTCTTTGATATTTAAGGAGTTATGGAATTGCAAAGTGGAAGTTTTAGGATGCTTCTGTAGGGTACAATGTCCACCACAGTGCTTATGAGATGTCCCTTTTCAAGGACATCTTCGAAACACAGGAAAATCTAACCAGAGATTGACTGGGATGGCTTTTACCAGATATGTCACCTCTGAAAGAGTGTGAGATCTGGAGGCTACCTGGCCCTTTCTAGACTCTGTCTAAGAGTGTGGGAGGAACACAAAAAATGGTGTAGAAAGTGAATTGAAAATGGAAGTGTTTCACTGCCAACCAAACCAAAGTTTCTAGGTTTTCTAAGGCTCTTGTGATGTTTTAAGATGGGAAGTACTTAGATTTTCCCCAGCAGAGTTGCCACTATGTTGGGGTTCCCATGTTTTGGCCATATTGGCAAGACCAAAAGATGAGACAATATCAAAACCACTTTCAGACCTTAGGATCTAGCCCTCCTGGGTCCAGAGAGGGATCTCTCTCTATAAACAAGGTTTTATATCTTTGACGCTCAAAATTAAGATGTCGGGCTAGTTATAAGGCTCGAAGTTTGTTTTCTTGATTGTTTGTTTGGTTGCTAGGAATAAAGAAAAGAAGGTTTCAATATAAGAAAAGGAAGAGTAAAGAGGAATTTAGGCAAAGGAGAGATACTCCAAGGAACATTCAAGACCATTGGGCAATGGAGTCAGGAAAGGGTTTACTTGCTATTCAATGTGCAGGCTTTCATTTGGGCTAGTTATCTAAAGTATTGGATCTTAAATATGATTGTGTGATATGAAATGGTAAGAGAGGAGGAAACAATAAAGATTTAGATCAAAAATTTAGATCAGAGAGAGACTTTGAACTCTCAATGCTTCGGCCTCCAGCTTGAGGGATATTAGAAAGGTTCAATTAATTGGAAAGGATCCTAGTGAGATAGAGACAGAGTTATAGACCTCCAAGTGTTCCCAATTCATACAATTAAATCCTAACAAGAACATCTAAGAACAAATTCATTTATTCATACATCGGCTAGCAGGCAATGACATCCACTACACTGGTTAAATTAACTGAAATCAACCCTTATATAACACATTTAGTAGAAAACATCAAAGGCAAGGAGAGTAGAAACATAGGGTACCTAACAAGGGTAAATCCTATGCCAGATTTCTGATGCGAGCCAGTAGAAATGAAATGAAATGAACTACAAGCTAAAAACAAATACAGAGATAGAAAAAAATCACCACTTCTTTAGATCAGGATCCAAAGAAATGTGCTTGTCATATTAAAGAGCAATACTAGTCAAGTAAAACATTACCAATAGCTCAATATTCAGTTTGAAAACATCTTCCTCAGTCTATCTTACAACTTTACAGAGAGCCTATGTCTCAAAATAAACAACTTGTAATTCTCCGATAACTGATCAACAACTTACACTGAGTTTTTTCATGAAATTTATAGCTTAAGTGGAGCAGAGAAGGTATATGGAAAACTAAATGCAGCATTAAAACTTAGAAGAGAAAAATAGCCGAGGCCTCGTTCTATTTTAAATTCTCAGCATTTATCTCTGGTACTCTTTGGATGAAAGAGTGGCCTTCGTCGGGCTGGAAATTTACTCCAGGTATGTCTTTGTTGTACTTGCTGTAGCACTCTAGTAAATTAAAAAAGGTAGAATAATGATGCTAGGGTCTGCCATACCATGTAACAAATTTTTCTGATAGCGTAGGACTGTCGTCAGGGCTAGAATTTCCTCATGAGCATGATATAGAATGGAGATAGTATGGGCACTTTTTCCTTTATGGAAAGAAAGATCTGTTGATGTGAAAACCCGATAGTCTTGCTTTCTACGTGTTAGGCCTTTCGTGTGATCCATGATGTCTTTGATCTGGTATTCTGCCTTCAAATTATCAGATTAAGGCTCAGAATCTGCAATTGCAGGCCCTAAACGCTCTGTTTTCCCACTAATACTCTTCGCTGCTTCCATGTTTGCCTCTGACTGTGAAATATATGATTTAATGACGCCATAGAGGTTTTGTAGAGTTTTAACCTTGTCCTTTGATGAAATTTATGTCGTAGCACCTTTCCCAAGCCTTTCTTCAGAATTTCAGCTCCTGAAAATGGTCCTCTCCTATGTTCTCTCTCATTGTAACAGAGACTGAATCATGGTGGTTTTTCGCCGCCCGTAAACCTGCAAAACATGTAAACACGTTAAGTAAAACATGCAGGGAAGGGTGGATGCAGCGAGGATGATGAAAATGGCCGTGCGGTCTAGAAAAATGGCGGACCAGTGCAGGGTGGCGGCGAAAAATGCATAACAACCATGGAGGATGGTCTGATGAAAACTGGTAGTCTGCGGAAATGTTTAATAAAAATAATCGAAATTTGACCTTTGAATGTAATATATAGGGGACGGACGGAGGAAAACACGAAAAAACACATGGAATGGTGACGTGGCAGGACCCGGTCAAAGGCGGGATAGGCATTAAATCTAGACCGTCCGATCTCAGGAGGGGATCGATGGTGGGAAACATAGCGGAGGGCGACGGATGGTGGGCCAGGGGCACTGTTTGCCATGGATTAAATTCTGTGCATTTTCGTGGCACGATCACCGTTGGATGGATGGTCACAGATCGGACGGTGTATAGCGATATCACGCCAGATCTGCTACCGAAATTTAATGCACGATGGGGGGGCGGTTTTTGAACAGTGCACGGGACATATGTCCTGAGGTGAATGGCATTTCTCTGAAACAAGAAATACCGCCCACCCTCCAATGGCAGTGCGATAGAAACCGGTGGTGTTTGAATAGTGCGTGTCTACGGGGACCACCGGGCGGGTGAAATGCAGACCGTCGGATCAACGGGTTAAATGGACAATTAACGGGCGATCGGAGGAGTGAATGGGGTGGGCCATGGCGCGGCGCCGATCTGTGAAGACCATCGATCTAATTAGATCGACGACTAATAATGAGCCTGATTTCCATCTGCGATCAGCGCTCACTGGGCTAGCGCTCGGTTCTAGTGCCCAAGTCACATGGAGAAAAGGTCAAGGGGGCTAGGGCCAAAAGGTGCTAAGCCCACTTATATGGAAAATATGGTTTTTGGCCCCTTTTTAGTGCATTTTAAGGCCAATAAAGGGTAATGACAGGGGAAATATGGGGAAATTAAACCACACCAGGGGTGCGTGTAGGATTTAGAGGGGGTTTTTAGGATGATTTAGAAGGACTAAGGGAGGGATTTTGGGGTGAAAAAGGAGGCTTTGAAAAATGGAAAAAGGGATGAAATGAAGAATTATGCAGGGTTACAAGGGGAAAATGAAGGCCTTTAGGAGCACAATTTATCATCATCAGTGAGGATTATAGACTCAAGAACAACAGAGGGAAATAATCACAGGGAAGAGAGCATGAAGAGGCTTCAAGGATGATGTGTTTTCAAGAGAAATGCATTCCTTGAAGGCTCATAAAACAAATTAGCCCCTTGCTTGCTTGTCAAGGAATTTATAGGGGGCTAACAGGTGGAACCAGAAGGGGATTTCCTTCCAGAGCAGCTTCAAATATTGGAGTGGGAAGAAATTGAATTGAGAAACTGAACAGTAGCAAGAGTAAAGGTGCAGTGGAAGCACTTTACTGCTAAAGAAGCTATAGGGGAAAGAGAATATGAGATGATGGAAAAATATCCATATCTATTTTCAAAATGAACTCTAATAGTTAGTTGTTAACACCGAGGACCATGTTTGTTTTCATAGGGGGAATATGTAACATTCCTAGTTTTATGTTTTCCAAGTTAGAAATTGAACTTCAATCCAAAGGGCAGTGGACCCCAATGGATATGTATTGTGTGGATGTAATTAATTATTTAATTATGAAAAATAAATAAAATAATTCTTTGCATATTCAACAAATGATAATTTTGAGATCACTCTCCAAATCCATGAGGTGTGGAAAGAGGCTAAGACTTTCCCCAAAAATATTTCAAAAATCCTTGAAAGAATTTATTTCTAATTTAGATTTTTGAGGAAAAATCTAGATTTCCCCAATGAGGTGGAGAGTAGTTGGGAAGAGGTAAAAATCTGGAAAAGCAGAAAGTGGCTTTAAAAGTCCCTAAATAAGGGAATTCTAGGAAAACCGGAATAAAAGCATCCTGTTATTCTTGACGCAGAAATAGAAACAGGATTTGGGGACCATAATCTTAAATAAGCTACTCCAGAATAGATTGGGGTTGGTCTGTTTTAGGAGATGATCTCAGCTCGGGGGTGAGTTCTGGAGACATAAGAGATATAAGGTTGGGAGGTTGGTCATTTGCAGAAGTGGTATGTCCACAATTTTTATGAATGGTTAAATTACCTGTTATTGTGCAATATGGTTAATTACTATAGATGTTATTTTAATTCAAAATTTCGTGATTTTTATTCCTTATATTTAACATAACTACTTAGAAGAAATTAATCCTCTCAATTTTGTATAGTTGTAGGGATAGGAATTATGGGGAAAATAATCCAGAATATCTAAACCTACTAATGATTTAAATATGGAGATTTATACTACTCCCATAAACCATTAAAGTTGTAACTTTAATTTTCTTTTGTTAAAGTATAAAAATGATTATACATGAACTAGGAAAATAGACTTATAAGAGAATAAATCAGCTATGAACTTAGAAGAATTCATATACATTAAGAATTGTATAGACCTTGCAGAAATAAAATTCTGAAGTGCATAACCATATATGGTAACTTTCTACAAAAAGAGAGAATCTGAATTGAAAAGGAAATAATTTTAGTTACCTGCACTAGATATTTCAGAATAGAAAAGTTGCACAGTATACAAGAAATTAAAAAAATAGCAATGAAACGTCGAATTGTTCAGAAGGCTGGTAAAAATATGTTTTGTAAGTAAACATAGAGTTTGGAAAGTTAAACTCCATTCTTAGTTTTAAAATTAATTGACCCAATTTATGAAATATAAAATAGAAAAATTAAAATGAAATAGTAATTAGTGAAATCTATAGTGGAATAGTTGAGAGAGAAATAGATATATTACATTAGAAAAATACTTTGTTATGGTCTAATGGAAACAGTAAGTGATGAAAGACCTTGCCAAGAACCACATGGACACCTTCAAGCAGTAAAAATAATACTTCTCAGAATTACACTAATATTCGTATATCATCGAATAGATTTGACTTTAACCATGAGAGTCACAGGAGTATATCTCTTTTGGTATAGTATTAAATTTTATTCAAGAATAGCAATGGGACTTCATAGGAAAAAATTTATATGAATATGAGTAAATGAGAAATAACCTCTAATATACATATAGAAGAAAGACCTATGTATATACTGGTGGAGAACTAAATTTTTTTATAAACTGTCCAAATATTAATAACAGATTTGAGATATATTCCATGTAGGAGAGGATTAACTCCTATTATATTAATAAAACAATCTGGTTTGTTAACTGAAATTTATTATGGACAAATATAATAAAGGAATCTATCTGTCAAATTACACAAGTACATAATTATAGAAAACCTACTAATGAAAAGTAGAACTGGGAAAGATATTGTAGATGAGCATCATCTAATTACTGATAAAAGTATAAGTTAGCTACGAAGGACCTTCTGGCAACTAATCCCAGAAGCTAATTCGCTAGAAATTATAATTAATACAAATCATATTATATGAAAAAAAAAAATATTAGGTTTAACACTTGGCACAGTCCATGAGTTCCCAGTCTTACGACTACAAATGTCACAATAATACAATAACAACAGTTGTGAAAATTGACTAAAGCATGAGCCTGGTTCGAGAAGTATAAGAGGGCAAGATTTCGAAACCCTCTCTAAGGAATTCAAGCAAAGCTAGGACCTAATGAATCGAAGAGAAATATGCATCAGATCACCTACCTGAAGCTTCCAATAGTTTTACAACAAAATCTCTCTAGATTAGAGTTGAAAACAACTCGTACGTTACCTCGGAATCAGAAAAATGAAGAAACCATTATAGCATGAATTGTAAAAAGGAAATGAATAGACAGACTTAATAAATGATAAAATGGATTCCAACTATGGATTACTTGGATCGTATGGGTAAAAATACTAGACGATGGGAAATCCTGAGCAAGAAAAACGAACTTGAATGATTACATGAACAAGAATCTTATAAATTTTAACTTAATAGTACAAAAAAACAAATCTCTGTGTATATCTAGAGAGGTTACCTCCGGGATAGCCATGCGTCGTTGGCAGGCACAAGGCCGTTTACAATAATCGACCTATCGAGCAAGATAAGAGTATCGGGTTCAGTGAAGTCGAGAGCTACGTTTAGAAATGGTGACGCAAGACAAGGAAAAACGTATGCACCTGGATTCAGATAATACTTACTTTGGAAGCAGAGCTTGAACGTTCCATGCCATCCTTACCATAGAAATGAAACGAAACAACCATCAAACTCTAAATGCCAACCCATAATAAAATATATGTTTTTTGAATTAATCGGAAACGAAGACCCATACTATCTATGGTAACTCCCACGAAAATGACGAAAGGAAATAGCTCGTAATAACGAAAGATGGAGAACATAGAGAATGAAATGAAGCTTGGAAAAAAAATGTGTTAAGAATATGAATGCTACAGAACATGAACAGAAAAAGAATTGAATAAGCCAGATTCAAAATTAATTTTACAATTTTATTGGTTACTTGGAACGATGAGCGTTCGACACGATAGTGTGCATAAAATATGGGGTAATGAAACTCTTGATCGAAGAAGAAAAACACAGAAGAACAGATAAAACTTGACGTCCTCTGATAAAAAATTACAGTTGACAAATGAAACTGTAGAGTGGAGGAATGGTGTAATATACTGAGCGAAAACCCTAGTTCATCGACTATCTCCATCGTCCACGTGGAGAGCGATGCCCAAACAAATTCAATATCAGTCGAAAAGTGCCTCGAAAAACATGGAAATATCCATAGTACAAAAACTGAGATTTTCGAATTAATACTATAGTATGCATCAAATCAACCACCATACGAATCTTAATACATAATGACACATAAATCGACCTTCATAAATGATAACTTGGCCGAGACACATTGCAACAGTAAACGATAAATTGTGGCATACAAATGAAAGGACATAACGTTTAAAAAAAATGAATAAATGATAGGTAGACATATACTAGCCTCGGGATCATTGTAATTCTTAAAACCCTAACCATTATATTCACAAACCGAATGAGTATAGACGTCTTCGTTGGGTTGCAATGATCGATAAGTACAACGAGTTGGTATACGTGCTACACAAAAAATATATATATTAAACCATCGTTATAACAAATGGTTATCCATATTCGAAGTGTTATATGTGTCACAATCCTGAGTTAAGGTGGGATTCGTGATATATATATAAACATGTTCTCACACCCATTACATTAAGGTATTATAATATGGAAATTCGAAGTATAGTAAATTTATGTTATGTTCTAAGGTAAATAAATGCACTATAAGTATAATGCAAAGGTTATTAATATAATCACCTTGAATTATAGTGAATAATATTATAAAATAATTCAATAAGAGTGAGATGTGTCACAAAATTTCAAACTATAAACCCATATTTAAAACAAATAATAGTATATGGGAAATACATAGTGGCACACAATATTAAAAGGCTAGACATATAAAATAAATAAATAAATAAATAAATTAAAAAATTAAAAAAATTAAAAATAAATTGGTTTTATGGAGAGACGTTACAAATGGTATTAGAGCCCATGTTAGAAAACTGGGTTGTTGTTGTGGTCACTATATAAATTATTTCTTGTTGGGTTTAGTGTACAGTGGTACTGGAACTGAAAAGTCAGTGGCTGAAGGAGATGAAATTTATGTTGATCTATGTGATGAAGATAACACGCCAGATCCCAATGCTCCTTTCATGGCTATGTTGCATAGGTTGCAACGGGATATGGCTGAGCTAAGAAGCCAAAATGACAGGCTATCATTAGCCAGTGAGGAGCAAGAAAATCTCATAAGAGAACTGACTTCGCGAAATAGCCAAGAAGGTGAAGGTTTCGGAAAAAGGAAGAAGGGCAAGTTCTCTGATGATTCTGAGGAAGATGAAACTACTAGACATAAGTCTAAATAGAAGAAGGAATTAAAAGGGGAATTCTGAAAGATTAAGCCTCCCTGCTAGGATGGGGAGAAGGAGGAAGATGCTGAGGCATTGTTTTGAATATGATTAAGTATTTCCAGGTCTGTGAACACGAAATAAATCTGAAGG